>CAMOHE010050567.1:0-52249 GCA_946598075.1 Artocarpus hirsutus | reverse complement strand
CAAGGCCTCGGAAGGCCTGCCGATGGGTGACCTTCGGCCTGCCGGTTAAGTTCGGCCTGCCGAAGTTGAAAGTTCGGCCTGTCGGCCGAGACATGTTCAAAGAAATTTTATCTTTTGTTTTTCAAAGGCCATTTAATTTTTAATAATATTAGCAAACTATTTATACAATGTCTATGGGAAAAGCAAATTGTTTTTAATTAAGAAAGATTATGATTTCTTATAAATTGTATTTGTATTTTTGTATATAAAAAAAAAGTATGTAAATATCCTGGAAATGCTTTTTCAAACTATGATTTCAAATACATGTTATTATTTACAATAGTTTGCTACAATTAATGTTTTAACGAACGAATGTAACGACATCTGTGACGTCCGGAAGGGGGGCGTTACACAAACCGACTAATAGAAAGAAAAAAAAGTTGGAACACTAGAGCGTTAAATAGATAAGTTTTAATCCTCATTTATGGCATGGAAAAAATGATTTTCAAAATGCTTTGAAATATATTTATATTTGTGATGCATAATGTTTTAAGGATCAAGTCATATTTTGCAATATGCTTGCATTTGGTTAATGTTTTAAGTATTAAGCTATGACATATGACACGTTTAAGATTTGATATGCTCACTAAAGTTTACAAGAAGGTAAATCAAAGAAGTTAATTAAGGGTCATCCAACCTCCTTGATGTGAGGTATACAAGTTATGTTAAAGTCACGCTTCATTGTTCGATAGTTTAAGTCTTCCACAAGGAAAGCATTATATTCTCATAATTGATGATGTTAGTATGAACACATAAGTCTATAAGTTCAAATAAGATAAGAATGATGATAAGAAGTTCATAATTAGGCATAAATAGAATATATTGCTTGCATTCCTTTAAGAAATTATTTTATGAGAAACGTTTTATGGAAAACATTTTATGTGAAATGTATCATGAGAAAGACTTATAAACGATGTTTTATGAAAGAAATTTTATGGAAAAGGTTTTTAAATGAAAAATTTTATGACAAATGTTTTATTATTTATGAGATTTTATTTGAGCTTATTGCAAGTTCCTTTATGTTGTAGGAAGTTCTATATAAAACCACTAAGGCTAGTTGGAGAGCTTGGTGTTGTGGAGATAGACGAAGACTGGGTATGAGTGCTACTACAGTTGTTTTCCATTGCTTAAAAAAAGTTTCACTATTTTAAAAAGATGTTTTAAAAAGTTTTACAAAAGTAAATGTTTACTCAATGAATTTTAAGAAATGTTTTAAATGAATATAAAGAAATAAATGTTTAAAGAAATATTATACGAAGAGTATTTTAAAAAGATATGCTTTTATGAATCGTTTTGTATAATTACAAAGTTAGTTTGTACTATGTTTCAGTTTACGTTGTAACGGTTATCACAACAATTCTCAAGTATGTTAAAAAAAGTTTCAGTATTTTTCTTACTAGCAAATAAGATTAAAGTTTAAGAAATCATATTTAAGCAAGTTAAGTAATGGCCCAAAAATTAAAGTCATTTCATGGAAAACCAACTATGAGTTGATATCCTTTTTTAATCTTTTTTATTAACTGTTATCCATTATTTCCTTTAAGCAAATTTCAAACTTAAAGCGTTTGTTGTTAGGGCATTTAGATCATTGATTCAAGCTATCAATTTAACTAAAAACACGGCAAGCGATTCAAATTTGTGAGAAAAACAATATAATAAGATTGATTCGAATTGTTATTTCTAAATAGGCTTTAACACTATGTTTGATATGAAGGAGAGATGGAAGGAGGGAGAAGGGTGGAAGGAGAGAGATCGAAGGAGATTTTAAATCCTTTGTTTAGTTGGAGGGAGAGCATAAAAGAGAGGAGAGATAGAAAGATATGATCTCCCTTATTACCTACCAAATTGGATCCTTATATCAATAAAAAGATCTAAGCAATCCCTTACTTTAAGTTTTAAAAAGATTATATTACCCTTTAAATAAATAATTAACAAAAAGTAATACATCTAGTATATAGTAATTTTATAAATAACTATTATCTATCTTCTCATATATCCTTGCATTCTACTAAACAACATAAATGATTACTATGATTCTCTTCATCTATCTTGCTATCTAGTCCTCCGACTCTATCTATTTTTTCTACTCTCCATCCCTCCTACCAAATGAGTAACGCAATAGCCAGTTAAGCAATAGTAATAAAAAGAAAAGAAAAGAAGAAAAAAAGAGTAAATATCTCGGTGGTGGCCTAAAGACATAACGAACTCCTAGCCACCTCAGGGCCTCCTCCATGCTTCTTTACTCGCATGGATAAATGATCGTTCTCTCTCCTCTTTTACTTTCTTTCTCTTTTCTTTTGTATGTTTTGAATTTGTGTTTGATTAATTTTTTTTGGTGAAATTGTGGTGAACTTTTTCCTTATTTTTGGGGTGAAATTTTTTGGTGGATTTCTCCCATGGAGCCCAAATCCCATAATTTCCTTGCAGCTTCTAAAGGGTTCTTCTCTGCCTGATTTTTTTTTTCTACTGAGAGTCGTATATGATAATATGTAATTATTTCTTTTGTTTGTAAATAGTTATTACTGATAGTTAATGGACTCTTACCAAAAAAAAAAAAAAAATGAAGAGAAGTTGTCTAAATCAGAACCTCTGATTTTCTATTGTTAAGTTTTAGAAAACAATAGTGATGTTTTATATATATATTTTTTTTTACCTTTTTAATGTTTTTATGTATTAATTTTAATTTCTTTAAAGCATATTAGATATTTTATTATAATAATTTAAATATTTTTTAACAGTCAAACTTAATTATTGAAGACCCAATTTTTACATTTTTTAAACGGTTAGATCCAATTAAATAGAAAAATTAATGACAAAATTACATAATTTTAAAAATATTGAGCTCCAATCACAAAAAATCTTGCAAAAAAATAGTAAGCCGTGCTCATCCTATTGGGGCCCACATTCCGGTATAAAGAACGCTGAGGTGGCATTTTCGGGCACAGCCAGAACTCTCCAGTACATCTCCCCGCCAAAAATGGAAAAAGAATAAGAAAAGAGGAAAACCGAAAGGAAGAATGAGACAAAAAAAAAAAGAACAATTTTTCTTTTCTTTTTCTTCCTCTCCAAACAAACAGTACAAAAGAACGTAGGAGAGAGAAAGAAAGAAAGATTTAGAGAGAGAGCATTGGTCGTCTCTCGTCATCAGTTTGAAATAATCCAAAAACAACAGATACTGTCCACTCCAATGGCGACGAGTGGAATGGGGCTTCTTCTATGAGTCTTGTGACCAGTTTCTCCGACAAGCTCCGTTCCTTGTCTCTCCTCCACAAGTTCCCCGCCGACCGCCTTCTCTCTATAGACCTCTCCGACCTCTGCAAGTCCTTCGCCCGCGCCGTCGCCACCAAAGCCCTCTCTTTCTTCTTCATTATGGACTTCTACTCCACCGACGATGACTACGATGTCTCCGACTTCTGCCGCCCCCCCCAGCGCCCTCGCCTCCTCGATGACGGCGCCGAGCTGGAGCCGAAGGCGGAGCTGCAGCCGGACGACGAGAAGGTCTACTTGGTTTCTTACAGGTACGGTTGCTCGTACTTCTTGTTTGGTCGCTGAGAAAATGAAAGTGTTCTTTGTTGTTTCTTTTTCTTGCATGATTTTCTGTGTTTTGAAAGCGAGTATTTTCGGTTCCAAGGACCTTAAAAAAGTTGTTTTTGTCCTTATCGAAGAGATTTGACTATAAAGATTTGATCTGTTTAATTTATTATTAGTTTTGGTTTTAGTGAAGATTATTTAAGAAAATGAGAATTTTGGGGTTGCTAAATAACGACGAGATTGGTTCTGCGTTTCTCTTCAGGTGGTGGAAGGAGGTACAAAGGCCTGCTGATTCTGTTGAAGGGGTTATATACGATGTGTCGTTTGACAATGACAACAGTATGTGGGAAATAGTAATGAATTTGAGAAAGATTGAGGACTACAAGAATCAAGATTTTGCACAAGAATTTAAGGAGTATGCTTTGGTTACTGAACTAATGTGGGTCCGTGCCTTTAGAAGGTGAGGGTCAATTTTTTTTTAATTGAATTTTGTGTCGTTTTTGTCTTCCACGAGACCTTGGATAGTGAAGAATTGATCTTTACGTGTGTTCCAAGTTTTTGGATGGTAAATGAGGCTTTATGGGTAGTTGTCACTAGTTAAGCAAGGTTGACTTTTAGAGCTTGCTTGGTAGGACTTAGGAGGGAAAAGTGGAAGGAGGGATATGGATAAGAGAATTATTGGAATGAGACTTATGGTTGATTGGTAGGAGGAAAAAGATAAGGAAATGGAATGAGTGGAGATTTCAAATCTTTCAAGCTAAAAGAACCCCAATTTTAAAATTTTAAATATATATTTATACGGAATATGGGCTTGTTTTCAATGGTTATATTTTCAATAATGGTATATTTTAACAATAATTGATGATGTAGTGTGATAATATTCAACCTCATTAATTATCATAAATTGTTTTGGTTAATCATTCATTTTGTTATAACCATCAGATTTATTCAAACGGTTAATATTAATGATACCCATTGGAAACGTAGCTATTGAAACCACAACCATACACACACACGCGCACACATGTATGTATGAGACTTGAGAGAGGTCCTTCTTTTCCTCTTCATTTTCCCTTACCTTTGTTATATACTTTTCTTTCCTTCTCCAACCCTGATGTTGGGATTAGATTTATGTTCTGTTGTTACTTCTTAGATGATTTTGAGGAGGTGGCAGATTTGACTACATTGGTTTTGATTTCATTGCACCACTTTTCTGCAGGCATGAGCAATTAGATGCAACTGGAAAGAAACTTGTAACCTTTACTGCTGAAGATTTTTTATCGAATGTGTTTCCTTTACAGATTAAGCTTTTGGTTTCGTCCAAAACAAATTCTTTGGTTGTGAAGATACATGAAAAGGTTTGTATTGTCATCAACAATATGATTATTCACCCTACATGCTTACTACTTACATGATTTGAAGATTTTTGCACCACCGATGAAAAGGAAGAATGATATTTTCCCTATGGTACATCAAGTCTGGAAAAGCTCTTTAATGGATGTTAATTAAGTGGCATGGTGGAGTAGTAGAAAGTAATGACATTTTGTGCGTTTTATTTCTGACACAAAACACTTGGTGATTATCGCTTCAAGTTTCGTTGCTAACTTAAATTACATTTTTCAGGACAATACAATTGATTCTTACAGGAGAGCATGTAATATTTTTAGTTCCGAATCTAAGCTGGTGAGTAAGTTGTCATTTAGAAATTTGCAATTGTTTTAATATGACATCCTTTGCTCATTCATTAATTGGTTTTTGACAGTTGCACATTTGGGACTTCTCAGGGAAGATAACCAAAATTCTAATGAATGAAAGTTTGCCCAGACTGCTGAGCCTAGAGGTGAGTAGTTTAAGACCTTTACTTTATAGATTTTGAACTTTAGCGATCATGAATTCGACCATGAAACAGTTCAAGAAGGGGACTGGCTAGAAAATTTTCAGTCAGTTTTTATCTCTACAGTTGACTTAAACATTGATCTTTGTGGCTTCTTAAGCATTTGTGTGGCCACTAGGCATATTCTAAAGCTATTTTCATGCTATTGTGGACTTCGACTTCTATTTTCAAGTTAATTTAGCTCTTCAGATATAATATTCTACCTTTTGTCTTTTATATGCTTATATTACATGTTTTATGTTGTTGATGCAGTTTCTCCTTCAATTGCAAGTTTATGGACTTACAGATTCCAATGAGGATCGAGATGAAAGGGATGATGAAATGGATGAAACAGATTCCATCATCGGAGGTAGTGGCGATGGCACTGACAAACTAGAATCCTCTTTGACTCAATCCAATTCCTCACAATATGCTAGTAGCTACAGAGAAGCTGGTTCCTTGGGCTTGGTTGGACTATGTAATCTTGGGAATACATGTTTCATGAACAGTTCCATTCAATGTTTGGCGCATACACCAGAGCTTGTTGATTATTTTTTGGGAGACTATTGCAAGGAGATAAATAATGATAACCCTTGGGGGGGAAAAGTATGTACTGTAATATGTGTGATGTATTTAGTGTTGCTTATTCTACAAAACTTTCTTATGCTCACAGTTACTTGTATTTTAGGGAGATCTTGCTTTAGCATTTGGAGAGCTATTAAGGATGTTATGGGTGCCAGGAACGAGCCCTGTGGCTCCAAGCATGTTGAAGCTAAAAATTGAAGATTGTTCATCTCAGTTTAGTGGCGATCAACAACATGATTCTCAAGTTAGTGTTGTGTCCGCAAAACTTATATGCACTTTTGTAGTTTCTTTCTTTATGTTTTCTATTTGGTGGTTTATGTGTGGAAGAAGTTATATGCTGAAGTTCTTGTAATTTAGGAATTTCTTGCATTTCTGTTGGATGGTCTCCATGAAGATCTAAATCGTGTGAAGTGCAAGCTGCCTACTGAAGCTAAAGACACAGAAGGCCGCCCAAATGAAGAAGTTGCAGGAGAACATTGGAAGAATCATCTTGCTCAAAATGACTCGATCATTGTTGATCTGTTTCATGTGAGGGCAAAGGAGATATAAGTTTTCATGATAGAATAAACGCTCTCTGTGAATGCATTCTTGCTTGTGCTTGGGCTTCTGTGCTATCCTGAGAAATCCTTTGAAATAATTGATCTTAAAGACTTAAACTTCCGTTTTCTAATTGAAAATAAAGTTTACCAATTTTAACTTCAATGGTGTTTGACTTGCTCTTTTTTGCATTGAACTGAATTCTGTATTTTTTTTCTTTCCTTCTTTAATTATAGGGCCAATACCGATCAACAGTAGCTTGCTCTGTTTGCAATTGGATGTCTGTTAGGTTTGAGCCATTTGTGTACCTTTCATTGCCTATACCTTCAACAGCAACGGGAACCATGGTACCTATACCTTCGACAGCGATGCGAACCATGGTATTGAATGTCTTAAGCACAGATGGGACATCACCACCATCTACTATTACCATAAACGTGCCTGAGAATGGGAGATTGGAGGATCTCATTGATGCTCTGAGTAAAGCTTGTTCCCTGAAAGATGATGAAACCCTTTTGGTGGCTGAGGTATGCGACTGTAGCTGCTTCCTTTTTTTTAACATTTTTATTAGATTATTATTTATTTTTTCAATATATTAGTTGCATACCATGGCTGCTTTTGGGATCCTATAAGGGGGAAGCATTCCTATCTGGAAAAAGAATGCAGGACTTGAGTATTGATAACGCAGTCAGTGATGACTCTTTTGGCTGCCTTTGTGCATCAATGTCTCATGTATATGACACATACCGATCACTGCACCTGTGACTCCTTTTGTTCTGGTAGACCTAATAATTGAGAGATTGTCAATGCTCACCCTTACCTTGAAGATCATGACGCAATCCTTGTTGCATTTTTGTAGGTATACTACAATCGAATTTTCCGCTTGTTGGAGGATCTGAAAGATTTATTATCCTTGATCAGAAATGATGACTGCCTGGTGGCTTATCGGTTACCAAGGGAAAGTAGTGCGTTCCCTTTGGTTGAATTTATGCACCAACGCAGGGAAAAGTAAGCTTAAACTAGTGCCCCCTCCTTTTTTCCCCTGTATTTAGCATTATGCTGTTACTCTCTTCTGGAAACACCTTTTCTCGAGAGATGGTACGTCGAGTCCTTGATGCCTTATAGTCCAAGATTTGAATGCTATTTGAGTACCTAGCTTGATAAGATTCTAATTTTGTTCCTGAGTGAATTAATTGATGTTTAGATTTTGGAAGAAAAAATAGGAATGAAGCACCTAGGTTTGAGATTTGTAAGTAAAACATTAATCTCTGCATAATTTTAAATTTTGTCAGCTTCATCGAGATTTCTTGGGAATAATTTCTTGTCATCATTGGTTATCTAGATTACACAATTGTATTTTTGTTTTGATGTTATTCCTTTTCATATGTATGTTAATGATATTCTAATATGGACGTGGTGGTGGATTTAGGCAATTCATTTTTGGAGGGAGAAGTGATCCTACGATATTTGGCATTCCGTTTGTGGCAAGGTTGTCTGATCTTCACCATGGACATGATCTTCGCGAACACTATACGAGAATACTGGATCCTTTTTCAATTTCCATTGACAATGCATCAAATGATCCTGTTGATGATGCTGGAAATAATGCTAATGAATATAATGAAATAGATGACGCAACCAGCCGTACAAATTTTAGTGGTTGGCCGGGGTCAGAGAGTGAATCAGGGGATGATGCAGGTTTGGATGTAGACTTCCAATTTTATATCGGGGGAGAATTGGAAGATACTTTGATTGAAATGAATGAGCCAGTGTTGGCCCCCGAGTTTCCTGAGAGTTTGAAGGTGCATGTTTTGTGGTCAGATAAGATGACAAAGAAGTACGATACCTCTCGACTCGGCTCATTACCTCTGGTTTTCATGTCCCACCCATTCTCGTGGAGTTCTCAAGATCCTTTTTCCCTATACAAATGCCTCGCAGATTACTTGGAAGAGGAATTGCTGGGAGAGGGAGACGTGTGGTTAGTGTGTTGTTTCAATTTAAGTTTTCCCAACGCTAGGATTATGAATTTTATTTATGCAAGTTGCATCATACGTGTCATTTTTCTCGCCGTATTCTTGTAATTGAGGGAGAGGGATAATATTTAGATCATTAAGTTGCTCAGCTTGGTAGTTGGGTTGGTTCTCTGCATTTTTAAATGTCAAAATACTACTTTTGGAAGATTTAAGTAGGGATAAAAGCCCTCTATTATTTTAACAAAAGGAGAGCTTTTTGATATCCCCTGTCAGTTTTGGGTGCATGTATTCTGGTGTTTAAGTGGCTTCCCAAGTCCACAAAAAAGTGGCATAAGTTTGAAGTTGAAGAACTACATTACCTCTGTTAACACACACACACGCGCACACAAATGCGTGCACGATCAAAACCTTTTTCACAGAAAATATTTACGTGCACTATCAACTGTCTCCAGTTCCAATATTTTCATGTCTATTATTTAGTCATTTTCCTTTTTTTATTTGTTTAATTTTCGGTTTATATGGTTACAGGTACTGTCCTAACTGCGAGAAGCATCAGCAAGCTAAGAAAAAGTTAGATTTTTGGAAATTGCCCGAAATTCTAGTCGTTCATTTGAAGAGGTTCGCATTCACACAAGGTTCAAGTTCAAAGCTGGAAAGATACGTGGATTTTCCAATTGATGACCTGGATTTCTCAACCTACCTTACCCGAAAAGATATACCACCTAACCGATACCATCTGTATGCAATTATCAATCACTCCGGTTCAGCGTTTAGTGGCCATTATACCGCATTTGTTCGTGTAAGTGTTCTTTCTGCTATAATTGCAACCATTTTGCTTGAACGCAGTATTCTAGTCGTATTTAATCAGTTATATTTTCCTTGAGGTAAGATGGCATATAGAATCAGCTGTGAACCTTGTCTCGTTATGCTATGATCGATTGGGAGAGAGTTTTTTAAAAAATTAAAACCTTTTTTTAACAACAATACGTTTCCTGCGTGAATCTGTTCTGACCAAATTCAGGATTAGCAAACAAAAGAAAAATCTATTCGTTTTCAATATTGTCGAAGGTGATTGATCACACATTTACCATAGCTCGGACTTTATCAGCACATAAAGAACTTTTCTTGGTTTGGCACTGCTAATGCTTATTGTTCTATGCAGGAAGAGAACGGCTTTTGGTTTGAGTTCGACGACAGCAATGTTCGTCATGTTAGTGTTGAGAGTATCAAGACTGCTGCTGCATATGTTCTTTTCTACAGAAGAGTGCCAGATGCTGAAACTAACACAGTTGTATAGCTATAGAAACAATTTGGAGGTAGAATGCCAACATTATTTGGAATTTTTTTCATTGATCTTCTTTTCTAAAGTCTTCCGTGAGCTCTTGTTTCTGCTCGAGGACTAGGAGGAGCGGCATAATTTTCACTTACAGCTTAGAATTTGGGAGAATGCAGTTTGTAGAGAGAAGTTGGAATAATCAGTCCTGTGCAGCTGTAAAAGGGCGCCAGTGAAGGACAATTTTTCACACCACCTACTGAGTTACATGTGCATAGTTAACAAAGAGAGAGATTTGAAATACCAATTCATTTTTGCATGTGGGTATTTTGCCCCTTGACTTGTACATACATTGAGGAGCGTTGTCCTTTCGGACCACACAAAAACATCGTTGTTAATGGTTCATTTTTTAAAAAAAATTCTAGCATGTACTGTCGTTTTGTGAATTTTTTTTTCTCCATAAATGTGTGGGCGGAAGGAAAAGTGTTTTCCTCCATAAATCTTTTCTTTGCTCACGTGAAATTCATATTACAGGTGCCAGATTTTGTGAACTTGACCGAGTAAGGTATCTATGAAGAAAGAAAACGAGTTTGTTGGGCTTGATTATTACTGCAGGACATAGGTGGTTGTATCCTGCGGATGAAAAAAAAAAAAAAAAGCCTAGAGATTACTTCTTGATGAGATTCAGCTTGAAAAAAAAAAAAATCCAAATGATATAGAAGATATCAAAACTTGGTATTTAATTGAAAGAGATCAAAGCCGTTTGTCTACAGTTCCTTTAGTAGGTTTTTACTTGTACGTAATATATAGAAGTAAGAAATGCAACATGATTTTGACGTAATACTAATATTGAAGGGTAGTAAAAGCATATGTGTACAGGGTAGTGTCGTTCATTTATGGTTAAATTAATTTATTATTGTTTAAAAAATAGGGTAATTTTTCCTCACCAAAAAAAAAAAAAAAACAAGGGTGAAAGTTATCATCGCCATAAGCATGGTGTTTGAAAAGTGTGATTTTGAATCAATAGTTTGAATCAATTTTAGTTAAAAATATTGTAACATGTGAACGTTTTATATTATAACTTATTTTTTTCTTTATATTGTAGTATGTGAAAGTATTATATGTTAATAATTAGATATCCTGATTCTACCTAGAGCAAAACATGCGAAAAGAAAAATAAACAAAAAAAAAAACACATAAAATTTTCAATAGTTCACTCTTAACATGAGAGTTACATTCATTTTTAGTCGCTCTCAGAATAATTCATTATGATAATAACAAAGTTTGCAAGAGAAAATTTCACACTATTCTCTCTTTTAAGTTTTTTTGTAACCTCTCCCTAACTTTTGAGTTATACAAATAAGACCTAATAGGTCCTACTTACAAGAGTACACAAAAGAAGAGATCGGTTTCCTAAAATTAAAACTAGATTTGTGATAAGGCAGTAGCACCCTACCCTATGCATGCTTTAGAAATTATTGGACCTAGTGTCGCTGCATCGAGGTGCTAGTGCCACCTCTGCCTAGGGTGATAATTCATAAGGATATAAACGAGGCTCCACACTTCTTAATATTACATTAGAACAATTAAAAGTTTTGGATTAAACTCATATTGTCCAGCACACTATTAAACTTTCCAAGGTTTTTTTTTAAGAAAAAGCTAATATTTTTTTATATTCATTAATTAAATTGTGGAAATTTCTTGCAACATGAATTGTTTTTTTTTTTCATATTGCTGAAAAAATAATCAACAACAAAAGCAATATTCTTGCCCATGGTGAGAAAGTACTATTTTTATCTTTTTTTACACCGACAACCCTACATTTTTTTAGCTAAAAGAGGGGATTTGGGGATAAATAATCTTTTTTAAAGGGTTGTTTAATATGATGGTTAAAACAGTTGGTTAGAACTATAAACATTGTAACATATATAAAAGTTTTATACTATTGCAATTTTCTTACTTTTACTGTATCATATGAGAGCTTTATACTGTTTCTAACAAAAAATTTGTTAAAACCAATAATATCACACAAGCTATAAGTTTTTTTTTTAAGTACACAACCGAAGTTTTTAAAACTTAAAGAAAATGACTATTTTTTGTATATCAATGGTATTCAATGTTAATCAGTACATCATCCTTTTAAAAAAATGTGGTAAAACATCGATGTATTAATTTATAGTTTATTATTGACTATTTGATGGCCAATAATAAACTAATTTATCATGATAAATCATAGTTATGTACTAATAATAATCAATAATATGCTGGTATTTGTCATTGACGTGTTGTTGCAACAGGAAAAAAAAAAAAACCATTTCTTTATTTTTCAAAAATTTTAGTCATTTCTTTAATTCTTAAAAATTTCAGCCTAGGTAATCAAAAAGAGCCACTTGTCTAGGATACTCACTCCACCAAATTAATTACATCGAGATATGTCCAAAACTAACCAATTCCAATCTTATTTGCAAACTGACCAAAATATCTTATTTAATATCAGCCTTAGATTTACGGCTACCAAATCTTAGCCATCCATTTCTAGCTCTTAGCCAAAACACCTTCCAAACATAACGTGCCCCCTCCTCACTCCCCGTCATCCCCGTCCACAGCCGCACCTCTCCGCGTGAGGGCTGGAGAGCCGTCGTGAGGTCCCACCGCGAGCCTCTTCTCCGCCGTCCAACCGAGCCTTCTGCTCCTCCTCTGTTTTTTTTTTTTTGAAATGGTAAATTTCTTTTCATGTTGAGCTTGCGTTTTCTAGATTGTGTCAAATGGCAAAGAAGAGTCCCAAAAAAAAAAAAAATTGGCAAAGAAGAGTTTTTCCCTTTTTTCTGAGTTTGAATATTCATTCTGCAAATTTTTGTTCGGTATTGCACTGTAAATTGTAAGGTTCACGTTGTGTTTGGCTGTGAAGAGTATTGGGTAAATGCTGAATTTGTGGAATAGTGTTCTCAGTCTTGTCTTCGTTAAGCATTATTCGAGTATTTGCATCTCGGAAGTTCTTTGTTTTTTTAAATGGTTGCATAAGGAACATATATTGTAAAAAGTTCAGTAATGGGGTTCATAGGATATTCAAGGACAGATAGAGATCATAACTGTATTTTTGTGTTTGCGTGTGTGTGTGTGTGTGTGATGCTTCTAAGTTCTATACATATATTGGGTTAGATATGTTTCCATGTTATATGCTACTTTAGCGGATGGACAGCATCTCTATCATTTTCAAACGTTATGTGTAAATCATTCAATAATATTGCTATTGAAAATGGCACTTTTGAAGAAGCTGAGACTTAAGGCTTTACGCTTAAGTCTGTTTGGTGTAAGACGTGGTTCTGGACTCTGGATAATTATTATGAAGAGTCAAACGCTTTAACAATCATCGAAGCTCTTCAGAAGAAAAGCTTTGGTTGTAATGAGTTTGGTGTTTAGTAAAATGATGTGTTTTAGTTCATTGTCTTTTTTTTAGCGGCTAAGCTTAGTCATGTGTATAGAGAAGCTAAAAAGACCGCCCATCAGTTGGCTTTTTATGCCCTTAATTTAGACAATAAACTCATATGGTTGGAGGAATCTCCTCCATTTATTGAACCTGTTATTATATTTGATGCTATGATTAATAAATAAAAACCTTTCCTTCTGAAAAAAGGGACTTTTGAGAGGAAAAAAAATGTTGGAGTTGAACGTGCTCCAATTTAGGCCACAAAGCATGCATTATTTGCATATCGTGACACACATCTTGTTGTGCACTAATCATAGTGCTTGCCAATTGGTAGTAAATAGAGCAATTTGGTTTTAGCCACACACATGGCTTTTTTGCATCCAATATGCTCCAAGAGACAATGGCTATAAATAGCCTTTCATCTGCATGGTTCAAAGCATAGAAGAACAATTTCTTCAACTTGTATTGAAAGCTCTTTAGAGCATTTGAGAATTTATAGTATTCAAGCTTTGTTTTGGTGAGGTGCTTAAATACACTGAGAGTTGTTTCTTTGAGTTTGTATTTGAGAGAAAGGGTGTATTGGGAGTTGGGAAGTGAGGTTGAGAGATATTTGTATTCAACATTTGCTCACCATACTAGTGGAAATTTGTGATCTCCCTCCAGTGGACGAAGGAAATTTGCCGAACCACGCCAAATTTTGGTGTTATTTTTATTTTCTTTTCCACTTTGCACACATCGCATCACCACTTCGCCACGCTATTGCACAACTATTTATAGCTGTCATCTCTTGGAGCATATAGATGCAAATAAGCTAGTGTATGGCTAAAACCAAATTGCTTCATTTACTACAAATTAGCAAGCACTATGATTAGTGCACAACAATGTCTGCCACGATATGCAAATAATGCATGTTTGTGGGCTGTGGCCTAAATTGGAGCCAAGTTCAACTCCATCAAAAAAGAGCATTTTTTTTTTTCACTTTTTGAGTGAAAATTATGGTTATAAGCGTGTAAAGATGAAATAAATTCTCTTTTTAATGCTAAATGAGGGTGAAGAAGAATCATTTTTAATAACGTATATGTCTAAAAAAATTTTGTAATGCATCGACGGGCATTGTTGGTATTTTTTAAAAAATATTTAATAGCCAAACTTCGGTCAATTTTCATGATCAATTAACAGAGGGGCTGTTTTTGTAATTTTTCTATAAAGTCAGGGATGTTGATGAAATTAGCATGGTCAAGGAGTGCCTTTGTAATTTTGACAAAAAACAAAAGGTGTCAATGTAAAAAGACCTTTTATCATTAAAACCCTATAGTTATACCTTGTGAACAAAAAGAAATTAATGTGTTGTTTTGTTCGCGAATTGGTATCATAAAAATTTCATATCATATTGATTTTGCTATAATATTTTCTCTTATAAAACTTAAATTATTTCAATAATTTTAGTTCGACCTAGTGATTGAAACGCCTTTTAAATTATCCCTCCTCATCCAAGCATAAATATGAATTATAACATATAAAATATAAAATATAAATATGAAATATCCCTCCTTCTTTTTATTATTTTTAGAAGGAAAAGGACACTAAAAGCAACTCTCCATTGAGCAGGCCAGTGGCCACAGCCAATAAGCAATAGCGCGGTGTTTGGAATCAGCAAAAGCAAAACTTCTCTATTCTATTTCTCTCACAAAAAGAAAAGTTTTTCCATTGAATCAAACGCTGTTGAGTTCTGGTGAGTTCTCTCTCTCTGCCATTAAACTGCGTCATTTTCACAGCCTCTTGGATCTCTAAGCTGGGTTTTCTAAGAGGATAATATATTGTTTTACGGGGAGTTATTAATTCCCACATCAATGAAAAAGCAATATCATCTTTTCATTGATCGTCTCTCGTTGAAATTTGATGTAGCTCTTGAATAAACGATTCATTGTTTGATTACTTAGACCATTTTTTATTAAGGTAAAGTAGTTTTATTGCTACCCATTTTATTTATTTATTTGTTGGTTAATTTTTGGTGTTCAGAAATGCATTTCAAACGAGCTTTGTGAAATAGGAAATTGGCTTTCTGAAAGCTTAATGTTTAAGAACAGAGTAACGTCATTGAGTTCTTTGTGGACATTTTTGTTTTTAAGAATCATTTCCATTTTGCTTCTTGAGCTTCAAAAGCCGTTACTATGACCTTAGAATTTTGAATTAGTCCCACTTAACTCCTACCAGAATTTCCGTTAAAAATGACCTAAAAAGAGGAGAATTGGTTTCAAAATTCTCTTAAAATACGACCTCACTTTTACACCCTCTTTTTCATTTTCCTATTAAACATAAATTCTAACAGAGAGGTTAAGTGGGGGAATTTAATGATGACACCTTCTGTAAAGAACTATTTGCATTAAGCCAAGGATGATATTCATGTTCATCTCTTTGTTTGTCATCAGGAAATATTATGGAAGGTGATCCAATATTGAGGGGAGACAAGCTCATTTTGAGAGGTTTGATGTTTTATGGTTTTCATGGTGTTAAACCTGAAGAAAAGAAGCTGGGTCAGAAGTTTGTGTTAGATGTTGATGCTTGGATGGATCTCCGCCCGGCTGGTTTATCCGATCACTTGTCTGATACTGTTAGTTATACCGATATTTATCGGTGAGTACTGATCTTCAACACCTCCTTATTCATCTCAAACTTTGTTATTCAGATAAATTACTTTCCAACTTGGTTCTTGTGCAATGTGAGTGGTTCTTGAGTTGAGTTTTCCTTTTGACATCTTTGCTCAATAATAGGAAATGGTTGTGTTTTTCAGTTTTTCCATTACCAACTTCGTGCCTTAAAAGAAAAGGTTATTGGCTGTGTCCGTGTGTGTATAGGATTAGTGGTATTCGTGCTACCTGAACTTTTAGTGTTCAGTAATTAGAACCTCAAACTTTTAATTTAGCAGATAGGACCTTAGATATTTGTAATTGTGGTCCACTAGCTAATGGGTGGAAATCGCCTAAGGTTTTTACTTAAATGCTCCTAAACTTTTTGTTGGTTGGCTAGTTGGACCCTTTAACTTTTTAAATTTTTACATGTCAGATCCTAATTGTCGTCCATTACTGATTGTATTGGATTTGCTAAGAATTATAAAATTTAGGGTCCTAACTGTCAAAATTTAAAGTTTCGGTTGCAACATGCAAGTGACAATAAATTCAAGATGCATGAGTACAATTTATGATAGGCCGAAAGGTCCTCCTATCTGTTTCACTTACGTGAGGAAGAAAGGGAGAAACGTGAAAGAGGCAACGGTCCAAAGGCCCAAGTCAGGGGGTGCTGAGTTGGAAGCTGATATGGAGGCTACCTTGGAGAATGCTGGGCTGGAGGCTAAGTTGTTGGTTGGGGTGGCAGAAGAGGGACACGGTGGGGGTGGTGACCAGGACAAATTGGAGGGAAGAGAAGAGTTGGTTACCTCGGGAGGAGAGCTAGACGAATTGGCTGATCTGATGTGAATTGATCCGGGAAATTAAGAACTCTGTTAAGTGGCTAGGGGAGAGAGAGGGTAAAAAGAGAGGGTGAAAATAGTGAGGGTATAGATCTTGTAAATTGGCTTACTTTTCATGAGTATATGGAGAGCAGAGGCTCTCTCAAATAGCCTCCTATCTGAATGTTATTTTCTCTATTTCAGTGCAATTTCAATAAAAGATCGATCAGATTTTTCGATCAGATTTTTCCATTTTGCTAAAGAATTCAACCTCGGTTGAATTGTTGCCTGAGTTCTTATCAATTTACTCATATATTATACTATATTTTAATATCCAAATTAACTTCTCAGTTTTTTTTTCCTCTTCTTCTTCTTCTGGAAGCACTTCCAAGAGTATGATAGATTCTTGGCCAAAACTCATGAAAACCACTGATTTTATTGATGGAAAAGTTTAGGAAAATACAACACTCCTAAACCAGCGTTTGTTCGAGAGCGCTCACTTTCCCTGCTTGGATAGCCCAAGACAACTCCCAATGAACCAAAAGCCCCCCTCTCATTCTCTACTCAACTCTTATTTATACTACCAACTCTTCTAGGATACTAACTGACTAAATGCTAACCATATTCTAACAGCTTCTAATAACTAACAGAGATCCTACTCAGAGTAGCCATGTGAATTTTGCTTCTCCTGAAAGAGCTTCTAACAAGCTGCAAAAATTCTTGCATTTTATTCAAATTTCTCTGAAAGTTCTTTTTGGGTTTAGGAAGCAAAAACAGAGATTCTAAAGCTGTGCCAAATAGATCAGTTTTCATGTAGCTTTTTTGTTCTATTTCTGATACAATATCTGTTTGCGAATTTGAATTTTTTAAACTGCAGCATAGCGAAGGAAGTCGTTGAAGGACAACCGCATAATCTTCTCGAGTCAGTCGCTCAGCTCATTGCATCTACAACCTTAGCAAAGCATCCTCAGATTTCGGCTGTTCGTGTGAAGGTAGGGAAGCCTCATGTTGCTGTTCGGGGTCCTGTTGACTATTTGGGTGTTGAGATTCTTAGATACAGAAGTATTGATGTACCAAAGTAGGAGATTATTTTGGTTTTCAAAACACTGTCAGCGTGTACTTTGGGGCTCAAATATGTTCTGTTTTTTATGCCTCAGCCACTACTCTTGCTCTTAAATTTTCTGGTTAATCACTACAATGTACATCCTCTTTATTGGTCATGTTTCTCATTTTCATGAATCGGCTTACCAATTTCTACCTTAAGGTGGAGTTATCACACCAAGTGTTAGAAAACAATATGTATGGGAAAAAAGGACCAAAGTAATGTTGTGGAAAGATGAGAATACATGTTAGCATTGGAGAGTAATTTTCCCACCGTAATGGTAAAAATTGATATTGGCATTGCATTGGAGTGGTTCACTGCTGCTTTATCAAAGATGATACTACAAATGCTCTTTTTTGGCCATTTTTATATTTGCCACTGTAAAAATAACATATTTAATTTGTTATTTTTTTTTATACTTTAATATATAATGTTATTTAAAATGTTATATTTCTCTTTTTATTATAATTATTAAACCTTAAAACTTGTAAAAGTAAACTTTTAATATTAAAATAATTAACAGGCTAGAATATTATAGTATTATACCAAAAAGGTCAATTTATCACCCAATAAAAATCAAATAAAAAATTTATTATATGTTAAACTTTATAGCAAATGCTAAATTTATTATTGATACATCGATTTAGCATTGCAATAGAGACACTCTTAGCTGAGAGAAAAAAAAGTCATCAGCATTTAGCAATAGAGGACTTCCGGTTCTTATCTCTTGATCTTGAGTCTCCTACAACCAGTAGAGATAACCGATTTTGTGTAAAGAATGTGCAGACAAAACATGTCCCATTGGATTCTAGGCCATTTAAAAAATGAGTTGAAACTAAAAGTTCCAACTGAAAACACATCATTGTAGCAATTCAATTTTTGTAAAAAAAAAAAAAAAAAAAACACTATTATATGGATCCAAACACTTTGCCATGAGAAAAGTATAGGTAGGCAAAAGGCAAAACTGGGTTTTCAATCGCAGCCACAGATTATTATAAAGCTGCAGAAACTTTCTTATTTCTCTACCTATGATGTGTAAATAGCAAAGAAAGTCCATTTCAAAACTTATTCTCTTAACAAAGGATGAACACATCACATACTCGAGAAAACACATTCAACTGCTATCAGAAACCCCAAAAAGAAGAGTTTGTTCTTTCTAAAGCACTTGGGCTTGAAATGCAGAGGTCTCTAACACTTACAAAATTTCGAAAAGAATGTTAAAGATTCCAAAAGCTCGCTCATGCTGCTACATCGCTTGATTCTCCATTCTGGCTTTGCCTTTCCTGTTCCAAATCGGAGTGGTCTCGATAAGCGTATGAGGGACAAGCCGCTTTTCCCGCTTGGTAAGCTTGCGGAAATTGTGGACTTTAAGCTTTGCTATCTTGGCCTCTTCCTCTGGGGTAGTTTCCCTTACTACCACTGTTAGTCGGCACTCTGGTCTCACTTTTATTCCGTGTCTTCCTTTAGCATGATATGAAATTCTCTTTTTGAATAATCCCTTTCCAACAAAGGCCTCAGCTGCATAAAAAGAGAGGAGGTGAGTATAAGAAGGGTTAGGACACCACAGAGGAGTAAATCTTTGCTTCTGTTATATACCAACGAGGAGACGATCTGGATCCAACCCGTGGTTATGAGTTGCATTTGCTCGGGCTGAGTGAACAACCTTCCAAAGAAAAGACAAAAAGTTGAATTAATAAGTCTTTCGTCTCCAGCACTTATCTGAATATACATTCATGTTTAAATCTACGAGCGTGGAGTAGTAGTACGTTGGCCAAGAGTTATCCAGCTTCAGATTGTTAAATCATGCAAAACGGATCATGATTACCTATTCACAAGAAAAGTTTTGTCTAAAATGATGTAAACGTTCAAGCTGTTATCCAATATTAACGATTCACAATTATTGATGACACTTGCGAACTGAACAATCACCTGATAGACAGTTTTTGCTGCGCGCTTTACTGTCACTTGCAACTGCAACAATGCATCCTCAACACGCATTCCCCGAATTAACGCAGCAAGCAAATTCACCTTCTTAGGACTCTGTGAGTAGTCAACGTTAACAAAATTGCATAATTAGAAAGTGTGGGAGATGAATATTACAGAATGCACTTAAAGAGCAGGTAGGTAGGTAGGCGGTTAATAAACCTAGCCAAACTGAAACGAACCAAAAGTCATTAAACATATCAGAAATCTTAATAAATAAGAACATATTCAAAATTGTGGTATCATCTACCTGTTTTATGCATTTCAAGACGGCTTGAACTTGAGCAGGTTTAGAAACGGAGTTCTGCGGCTGGTCTTCAGTTATACCACTATCTATCGCCAAAACAGGAGTCAATGGAGACCGAATAGGCGCTTCATCAGTTGAATCTGTGAGTAACTTCCTTGTAGTAGAAATGCCCTGTATCAACAAAGAGACACAAACAAGTTATTACAGTAAAACAGGGAAAATAGTGCTTTTAAGGGGGGGGAAAAATTATCTTGGTGTATTTTGTAATTTATATAATGCATATCCATATATGACAGTCTCGCAAATTCTATCAAAGTTTAAGAAGCAGAATATTTAAAATCAGAATTCATAATTATGCACTTCTAACCTCAAATTTCCAACTTTTAATACAAAAATTTAAAAAAAAAGACCCTCAAATTTCCAGTAGAAGTATAGGCTAATCTAATATAATCAAATAATCCAAAGGAAAGAGTGTGAGAAATAAGCTAAATTGCAAACAAAACACTAAAAGAAAAAGGAAAAACCTAAAGAACAATCAGAAACAACATGAATCCTAACAAACCTTCCTTCAGATCAAGAACAATCAAAGGAAAAAAATAGAAAAAGGGAACAATCCTTAAAACTAGCATTTCCAGGAAAAATCCTAAGAACAATCAGAAACAACATGAATCGTAACAAACGTATTGACATCCTTCCATGAAGAACAATCAAAGGAAAAACCTGAACAACATGAATCCCAACAAACCTATTCACATCCTTCCAATCAAGAAAAATCCTTAACACTAGCATTTCCAATTCCAAGCTTTAGCACAAAAATCCAAACAACAAAGGGAGCATCATTACCAACTGTTGATACAATTGAAAAAAGGGCCTCGAAACTGTTCCAGAAGAAGGCTTCAAAACCCTTTGAAGATAACTCAACTCAGCTGCCATAAACAAAAACCCCACTAAAACCCTTTGATAACATGAACAAATAACAACGTAACATTTCCTACCAAAAAAATAAACAAAAAACCCACTAAAACCCATTACTAGGAAACCGACCTGGAGAGCGAGAAGCACAAAAGTTTGCAGATTGAGTGTAACCATGTTCGAGTCTTTTCCCAACATGATTAAGAAGAGATTTTATGTGTCTTTGCCAGCCAACCATAGCTTCTGAGCTTAATCAATAATGAAATTTCACATAGAATAAACACATATATAAATGTATTATAACAGCTGAGGAGGCGCTGGCGAGGGCAGATTGCATCGGCCCTGTGGGGGCGAGAGGATCACACGGTGGAGGCGGGGAGTGGAAGGGTTGATCGGCACTCGGAGTCGGAAGGCTGAAGTGTTGGGGAATTAGGGTGTAGAAGGGATTTGACGGTCAGGATCAAATCTCATAGAGATTCGTTTTAAAATTGGTTTTTGAGTTAAATAATACATACAAATGGTTCATGAATTTTACCATTGACCACACTTTATTTTTTTGACTTTTAAAACGTCCTTAATTCAACCTTTAATCTATCACTTGTTTTCGTTTTAATTATTTTTATGAGTTAGGTATAAATAATAAAATAACATCTGCATATAATGTTGACTAAAATAGTATTAAACTTGTATAAACAAAATACGCACGTAATTTTGATGGAAAAATGTAAAATAATACTCTGTTTAATAAATATTAATTGTGTTTTGTTTCTTTTTAACATGCCAAATTATGAAAAGGAATAAAACGGAAACAAATTGACAAATTAGGATTAAGTTTGAGACATTTTAAAAGTTAAGATTAAAGTGAGAATGATAGTATAATTAAGGACCACTTATAGGATTTTTTTTGAACTATAGTTGAGATTGGATTTAAAATTGGGGTTTTTTTTTAGCATAATTTCACCTAAACTTTTGCGGTTTCAAAAGTTGCCTCAAAAATGTTTATCATTATTTTTTATGCAAGACTTTTAATTTACTACAAAATAAAGTGTCATAGTTTAGGAAAAATATATAAAACAAATCCTCATAATGGGATTGAATAGAAAAGAGTTACTTGTTAACAAAAAAAGTTTGAAGAAAAGGTGCGGCAATTTTTGAAGGTCAAAGACAAAAAGGAGGGAGGGTCAAACATAAAAATAAGTGTTTTTGTATTATTGCCTTATGAACTCACAGTAAATTTGCAATTAACCTCCTGAAATTTTAATTTTTACAAGTTACACCTTGAGCTTACAAACATATACAAGTCACCTCTATTGATATCAATATTATTTGTTTCACCTAAGTTGAGTATGAAACTTCTTCTGTTATGTTTGTTAGCCCATATATATTACTTCAAAATTTTTTATTTTGATAAAAACTTAATTAAAGATATTAATCATAAAAAATATAGATTAAAATATACATAAAATGACTATTTATGTAATTAATAAGCTATTCATGTATAAGTTACATGACAATCTCAATAAAAAATAATAATATCGTTGTTATTAGGGTGTAACATCCTATAAATTTATAAGTTCAAGATGCAATTTACTAAAGCCAAAAATTCAAAAGACAATGGTGTAAATTTCTAGTTTAAATTAACATTGGTGTTTAAATAGGTGTCGTCGTCGTTTGACTACCGAGTCTGTTTTTCTCGTCGTTTGTTCTCTAGAGACTATGGGTCGTTTATATGGGAAATGAATGTTTTTAACAACGATGTCAATGGGGCAGTGCGGCCAAGTTTTCTAGTGACCTGCCCTGCCCCACATTGACCCGCTACATTCAATAAGCGAAACAGGGGTGGATCAAAACCCAATGGGTCAGTAAGTACTTGCCTGCCTTACGACCCACAATTTTGTTCTTTGTTAAGAACTAAAACGAACAAATTTTTTTCCCTTAAAATTCTTTTTTCAGTTGCAGTGAGTATTTTTGTGGGGAAAAATAAATGAAAAATAATGAAACATCAAGACAATTTTACCAAACTCTTTGAAAGACTGATGAAACAAAGTTGCCCATTATCCAAACAAGGGAAAATGTCGTATTAAATGAGAGAGTTTTAAAGAGTTCTTAAAGTTGTTGACGCTTGACTCTTTCTTATTTCACTTCCACACCAAATTTGAAATGTCAATTTTTCCAAACCCACCTACAACATAAACCCTAATTCTCATTTTTTTTTAATGTTCTCCTTTAACTGAGGCTATTAGTATAATGATGAGGAAATTTACAAGAATAACTAGGTGGAAAACTGATATTTGCAAATTGACTTCTTAATTGCTTTTTTATATTTTTTTTTCTGTAATGTTTTAATGATATAATTAAGGAATTATTAATTATAAATTAAGAGTTAATTAAAATAAATCAAGTTTAAAACTAATTAAAAGTTTAAAACGAACAAAAAAGAAGTGAGACGCTCATCTCATTCTTCGCCGACTTCTCTTATTTCAAAAGTAGAAAAAACTCCAAAAACCTTCTCCACCTTCTTTTTCTTCCCTGATCATCCCTAAAGCTCTTTTCGTTCTTTGATCCGGCAATAGTATCCCCAACCAAGGTCTCTCCTCCAAACTTCTAGCCCGCAACTCTGTCCTATTTTCTCTACACCGAACAACCTGGAACAACTCGATGGCGTATGAAAATTTTACGTAGCTAACCATGGCAAATGGTGAAGAGATTGAGTCAGAGTAGCAAAAGATGTTTGGTTTGCTCACCTTAGAGGTACGGTGAAGCTTAGTTGGTGAGTATTAGAATTAAGACAATGTTAGCTACGTTTTTGGGTTTGTTAGATGTTTAATGTTAGCTGTGTTTTCTTTATCCTAATTGAAAGAATTATGTTCATCTAATTTTTATAGAATCTCATAAATGAAATTAACTAATTTGACGTGTATCTAATCTATTTACAGACAATAACATGAAAATAACATGAGGAGAGGCGCCCATTCGTGGACACACACACAAAAAAAAAATAAAAGGGAGGCGTTGGTTTACATAATCAATCAAAGAACCACGAGAGAATGCAACAACAAAAGCAAAATAAACATCCACTAAATCCGACACAATCATCAGAATAGGATAATAGAAACAAAAGAGATTAGTCCTTCTATAAATACTATTTGTCTTCTTAATTAAAACGTAAGTCTACATAAATCTACATGAATTCTCTTTTGTTTCTATTATCCTAGTCTGATGATTGTGTAGGGATTTAATAGTTGCTTATTTTGCTTTTGTTGTTGCACTCTCTCTATATCTCTCTATGGTTCTTCTTTGATTGATTATGTAAACAATCTTCTCCATTTTATTTTTTGTGTGTGTCTATAAAAAGATTAGAACAAGTGCTTCTCCTCAAGTTATGTTAATATCCACTAATAGATTAGATACACACCAAATTAATTAATCTCATTCTTAAGATTATATAAAAATTAGATGAACATGATTCTTTCAATTAGGATAAAAAAACCCAAAAACCCAGCTAATATTGAACATCTTAAAAACCCAGAAACACAGCTAACATTGTTTGAATTCCAACACTCACCAATTAGGCTTCACCAGACCTCCAAGGCGACCAAACCAGCATCTTTTGTTCCTCCAACTCAATCTCTTTACCATATGCCATCGTTAGTTGCGTAAAATTTTCTAACGCCAATGGGTTCCAGGTTGTTCAATGCGGAGAAAATAAGACAAAGTTTTGGGCTAAAAGTTTAGAGGAGAGAGTTGGGTTGGGGTTACTATTGCCGGATCGGAGAAGGAAAAGAGCTTTGGGGATGATCAAGGAAGAAGAAGAAAAGTGGAGGCGGTTTTTGGTGTTTTTTTCCTTTTTCTACGGAGGGGGAAGTCGAAGAAGAAGAAGATGAGCGCCTGATTCTTTTTTCATTCGTGTAGAACTTTTAATTAATTTTAATTAACTCTTAATTTAAAATTAATAGCTCCTTAATCATATCATTAAACCATTACAAAAATGAATATATATATACATATATAAATTTAAAAAGTCAATATGCAAATTTCAGTATTCCACTTGGTTATTCTAGCAAATTTTCTACCCTTAATTCTTATCCCTAATCAGAAACGCAGCAGAAATTTATATATAAAAAAAATCTAATATCTTTCCACTCTTGTTTTTTGGTGTAAAAAAAAAAAAAAAAGTCATTTTTTTAATTTGAAATTTTTTTTTTAAGGCCCTTTTTTCAAATCACCCCCAAAAATAACCTTTAAAAGAACAGTGGTTTATGAACTACCTTGAACGGACACGCGCCAGGCGAACGGCGGCGACGTGGGCTGAGGCTTACGACGGCGGCAGTGGATTGGCCGGAGAAGCTTAACCTTTCATGGTTTGAAGCTTCGTCGCCTTGTTCTGTACCTTTTGGTTATGGCAATGGTTTTTAGCCTTGATTTAAGATTCCCATGAGATTTATTCACAAGCCATGGTGGGAAGCTAAAGTTTTGCCACTTCGGTTCCCAAGTCAAACTTACACCATTTTCTGTTTGGTTCTCAGGAAAGTTGGTATTTTTTCTCTGAAGAATGGCAATGCTCAGATCACATAGTGGGTCCCACCACGATCTTCCAATACCAGCGGTGAGGATTCGCCATAACCTCAGACATGCTTCTTTTGGTTCTCAAACCTTGGCTAATATCTTACCATTCCGAGCTTGGAAATTTTCATCCTGAATTAATACTCCATAGGAAAATTGCATCCCCGAATTCGATCTTAACACCTTCGGTATTATTGTCTAATCAATCCACAATGGATTTTTCAATGTCTGGTGAGATAATCAGGGACTACGTTGATAGTGGATTTCCTGAAGATGCGCTAAAGGTGTTTGTTAAAATGCTTGAGTGTGGTGTTCCCCTTGCGGATTTTCGGTTTTTCCCGGTTTTGATCAAGGCTTTTGGAGAGGTTTCTGACGTAGGAAAAGTTAGAGAAATTCACGGGCATTTGGTGAAATTAGGAGTTTTGGACGACATTTATGTTGCAAATTCGCTTTTAGGTGTGTATTGGAAGTGTGGAGAGGTTGGGGATGCTGTTCAATTGTTTTGGGACATGCCCAAGAAGGATTTGGTTTCATGGAACACAACGATTTCCGGGTTTAGTCGTTTGGGAGATTATGCGGGCTCGTTGAGAATGTTTAGTCGGATGATTAGGGAACACGGAGTGCTTCCCCATAGGGTGGCTTGCCTTTCAGCTCTCTCTTCCTGCTCAGCACTTAAATCTTTACTTCGTGGGAAGGAGATTCATCTTTTTGTTGTGAAGAGTGGATTGGACTTGGATGGTGATTTTTTGGTCAGTGGATTGGCGGATTTGTACAGGAAATGTGGGGATGTAAAGAATGCCAGGAACATATTTGGAGGCACTCTCAATGAGGAGGCCGTCAGAGAAAACGCAGTGATTTGGAATGTCATGATCCTTCGCTGTGTCTCCAATGGGTATTTGTCACAGGCAATGGAGTTGTTCCTAGAGATGTTGGCAAGTGGCATATTGCCGGATTCTTCTACTATGGTTGCTGTTTTAGTTTTATGCTCGGGGTTGCTGGAATTAACAGCAGGAAAGCAAATCCACAGATTGGCTATTTGCCTTGGATTGGACAAAGATGTAAGAGTTGAAACAGCGCTTATAGACATGTACTTCAAATGTGGAGACATGAAAGCCGGTTTAGAGATCTTCAAGACCTCCGCGAATCGTAATACTGTCATGTGGGGTGCTGCGATATCAAATTGTACCCAAGTGGTCTTCCCATGAGGCATTAGACTTGTTTTACACCTACAAAATGAAAGATGAGTTTGCCCATTCCGTCATAGTTTTGGCCGCTTTGCGTGCATGTTCATCCTTGATTCTGAAATCTAAAGGCTTGGAAATTCACAGGCTAGTGGTAAAATCAGGGTTTGACTCGGATGTTTTCATTGGCGGTGCCTTGGTTGATATGTATGCTAAATGTAGAGATGTTGAGTCTGCTGAAAAGATCTTCTGCAGGCTACCTGACAGAGACTTGATCTCATGGAACGCTTTAATATCTGGGTACGCTCAAAACCTATGTCCAGATGAAGCTTTAAAAGCATTTTACGACATGCAATCTGAACGGGTCACACCAAACACTGTAACAAGTGCATGTGTTCTTTCGGTTTGTGCTCATCTGTCAGCCCTTACCTTATGCAAGGAGGTTCATGGCTATTTATTACGGCAGGGGTTTGGCTTCAATGTTCTGATCAGCAATTCTCTTATGGCCACATATGCAAAATGCGGCGATGTAAATAGTTCATGGACTATATTTCAGAAAATGTCTGAAAAGAATCAAGTATCATGGAAATCGTTTTTCCTTGGATTAGGCATGCATGGCTATGCAGATGAAGTTTTTGCTTTATTTGAAGAAATGGAACAATCAGGGATAAAACCTGACCATGCGACTTTTACAGCTCTTCTTTCCGCTTGCAGCCATGACAGAAGAGTTGAAGATGGGTTTAAATACTTCAGAAGTATGGTGGAATATTACAAACTTGAACCTCAACTTGAACAGTACACTTGTATGGTTGATCTTTTAGGCCAAGCAGGTCATCTAAAGCAGGCATATGATACGATTCTGGCCATGCCTTGCATTCCCGATGATAGAATACGGGGATCATTGCTTGCAGCATGCAAAAGTCATGGGGATAAAAGATTGGCCGAAGTTGTCGCTGATCACATCTTGGAACTTGATCCGACAAACATTGGCTACAGAATCCTTCTTTCAAACCTTTATGAAGATTATGGAAAATGCGATGAAGTTGCTAGGATTAGGACAGAAATCAAAGACATGGGACTTAAGAAGAGCCCTGGATGCAGTTGCATTGAAGTTGATAACAGTATTTGTATCTTTTCTGTGGGTGATCGATCCCATCATCAATCTGCGGATGTATACGATGCACTTGAAAGTTTGACAAGGCAGATTAGAAAGGCAGGATATGTTCCCCAGTCCCGATTAGTAACTGTCGGACCCAATGAGATTATCAACAATCTCACATCAATTCTAGGTACAATTAGAGACAAGGACCAAACTACTTCGATGGATTTAGTGACCTAACGATGAGTTCTCAAGTTTACGGTGACGCGTTGTCCATGCCAGTAGAAAGCTTATTCATGAGACCTGTGTTGTTTTCATGTTCAGGTTTGCACTGTAAGTTTCCCAACTTGGCTTTGACAGCTCTAATGTGATATTGATGTTCTCATCGCCAAGTGATGAATTCTGTGTGGAACTTTTTGACCTTCTAATTTCATGTTGTTTGCTGGCTTACTAAAAGATTTCATTGCATCATCATGGTCTTTTAGGCAATGCAAGTCGGAGTTGGATGTGAAATCTACATCATGAACTGCTCTGTATGAATGACCAGAAGATTTGAGGTTCATAGCAATTTACAACACATTTTCTCTCATTAATTGTAGCATATAGAGACCTTTTTCCTAGTATTGGATTATTATGAGACTAATGCTTCAGCAGTCCTTGGAAAATTGGCTAATCGTGAAAAAGACGAACGCCGTCACAAGCTACGAGGCCTGGGTTGGCAGGTTTCTAGATTTTGAAGATTGAAAATGAACCAAAGCGGGTACTTTGGTGCAGCTCGGTGAGAGGGTTGTGCAAAGAACCTGTTGAAGGCTTTGGCTAAAGTAATTCAATTAAACTGTTGGTATGGCAAGTTCAGAGAGCAAGATTGGTTTATCGAATATTCGGCGTACAATTAATCGGCCATTTGGTTAGTTTAGTGTAATGGCTGAGCTGCCAATTAGTTGGCAGCTTTAAAAATCTTTTGTATGTAAGCTTTGTTATAGTCGTATTGAATTGGATTCATTCATGTATTTTATTGAAAGCATTCCTTTCAGAGAGAATCTAAGAGGGAAGAGTGTGAAAGCGAATTTATTGCTTCACGGGAAAAAACACATTGATGGTGCTTACAAACTTGGGGAGATGTGAGGTTTGTTCATCTTTATTTTTTATTTTTTATTTTTTTTTCAAAACATAAGCAAAGCGACACTAAAATCATGTCGATAGTCGGAAAGAACATATCCCACTTGAAATTTTATCATAGTAGCGGAAAAAGGAAAAAAAAAAAAAAGTTGAAATTTTATCACACTTTTCCCATTGCAAACCAAAACACATTGGAGCAGCTAAACTCTTTTGATACTTTAATACTCTCTCGCGGATAAAGTGACCAAATTGCATATCAAAATGAAATATCCTTTTTATCCGATACGTTATAACCTCGTCATTCATAAAACTATGGGCCTTAGTCCAATATGTGATATATTTTTTAGATTAGAATCTACTATTTTATAAGTAGTGAGGTTATAATCTACAACATTAAATATGATTGCTTTATCAAAATAGGCCGAAACAATGATATAGATATGACATTAGCATGTATACAAGCATTAAAGGAACCGCTTTATGCTGCAATAATACCAGAATTTGCTTACAGTAAGGAACATAAATAAATAAACCAGCATTAGCAGGGTACAAAGTCAATGTTAGGAATGCCTTTTCCAATAGATTATTACTGTGTATTACATGTGAGATAATCATGGTACCTCAAGATAAAGCAATCCATAAGACAGCCATATACACAATAATAGTGCGATGGAAAAAAAAAAAAAAAGGGGAGAGAGAAAGAGAGAGAGATTACCAAGGAAGATTCTTCCTAATCAACCACTTCTTTCTGAGAGTGGAATCAAAAGATGAACGACATCCTGGCTCTTCTCTCATCCTCCGAAAAGTCACAGGCATCTAGTAACAAATCATCTTCAATGCCTGGAATGGCCTGCAATACACCAATCTCATTCTCCACTAGTACATATTCGTATTTCCTTGTATTTCTTTGTCAATGTTGAAACTGCAACTCCAATCTCAACTAGAGCATCTTCCACGTCATCATTGACCATCAATGTTTCTCACCGTGGAGGCCGCTCTAATGCAATCCAACCGAACTTCCCTTTCCGAAAATCTGTTAGGACCCGGAATGCTGCTTGGTTATCGTCCCCGTTGAACAAGTGAAGTGCTAGCTTGTGCACAAATCTGCATATTTCCGAAACAGCAACAAAACAACATTTAAGGAGGGCATAATATTATTTCATTGTTTTCTGGTTTATGCTAATTGCACTCTTTCGGGAAGGCAGTATATTTGATTTTCCAATCAGGCTTAAAATTTCCTCTCGCTTGGCTTACAGTCCAAAAACATTACAAGAAAATATTAAATAAATCTATAGAAACGCAAATCTTCATTTGAAAAGTAACTACAAAGTACGAATGGGACGTACATTTTTCCATTGTGACCATCCACATCAATCTTGTAGCGTTTTTGAAGAGCCTCGACACCTGGCAATAACACAAGAATGAGGCACAAATAGATCCTGATTTCTGATATTGAAACCTAAAATCCGATCATTAATAATTCACTCCGGAAACAGGAATCACAAGGCAAAGTAGATTAAGAAAAAGCATAAATGATAACAAATTCTCTCTCAACGGTTAAAGCAAAGAGAAGAGGAACCAAACTTTAAACTTTATTCATCTGTGAAATTATTCAATCTCAGCCACAAAGGGGACAAAACAATGAAGCTGATCTTGGAGATCTACCATAATAGATTTTCGAAAAAAGATGTTCAAAGGGACATCTCAAAATATACCTACAGATGGAATCTTTGTTAGCATCTGTACAAGAATTGCAGCAACATCAGCAAAATCATAGGATCTTTCCCCAATGTCGTCGCATATTGCAAGCTTTATCGCAGCAGACTGATCACTAATCCTCATTGGAATAATGCCGGGAGAATCGAGCAGTTCAAGATCTTTCCCAAAACGAACCCACCTTTGAGGAGAACAAGAAAGAGAACCACAAAAAATAAAGAAGCATATACTAGATCAAGAGTTTTCATCTATATTACTTTTCATATGCAAGGGATTATGTGAAAATTTTAGGTATTTTTCCCTTTTCTTGGTATAAAAAGCAGAAACCCTCTCTCCCTAAATATGAAGTTTTCACAATTGTGAAAGAAATATATGCACTTATTTCTCTACGATTTCGGAATCTTTAAATCTCAGTCGCATTAGCCACAAAATGCCTGACATACTTATAAAAAAAAAAAAAAAAAAAAAGGAGCTCAAAACTTCCTCACATGTCCAGATTCTTCATGGAACGTAATATAACATGCAAAAATTACAAGTTCACATGGTGGCCCTCGTCTCTCTGCCAACAATTTGTATCTTTGGTGGTTTCTAATTAACAAAAAGAGAAGTGCTTACTTCAATTCTCTTGTAACCCCTGGTCTTGGAGCAGCTGGGCACATCCGTCGCTTCAACAAACGGTTAATCAAGGACGATTTCCCAACATTTGGATACCCAACTATTCCAGCTCGAACCTGTTTGTATTTTGTAAAAGCGTGATATTTAATATAATAGTGAATATGTTATTTTGACAATATAAAAAGTAGTCAAACAGCTGAAAATGACAGCTCGTGAACAATTTTTTTCTGTTTCTTATTCAAGAAAAATATAAAGAGAAAATCAAAAACACAAAGTGAATAATTTAAACAAAAAAAAAAGGAGAGTGAAAGAGAGGAACAAAAGACCTTTGCTTTGCAAAAGTAAAGAAATAAGCTAAAATTGGCATACAATGACAATGGAACCTACCGGCCGAGGAAGCAGTCCTTTTGCTCTGCGTTTGACATTTACACCTGCAGCCAAAGCCTTGGCTAACCGGCCAAGTTTCATCGTCCCCTGTGTTTACCATGTGCGAGTAATTATATTCTGCCGAGATGTTGATTATGGAAAACAGGTAAAGACTCTAAATTCAAGTCCCAGGCTTCCTATTAAACAAAAAGAAAAGTACCATTCCAAGTTGGCCATTTGAAAAGACAACTTTTGTGCCTTGCCTCGCAAAATAAGCTGCCCAAGCATTCCGATCTGCCGTAGATATCATGTCTTCTCTATTCAATACCAAAATTCTTTTCCTATTACCAAGCCATGAATCCATCTGTTCATGAGAAACTATAGAAAAGTTAAACATCAAGAAAGTTCGGTATCATATCAAGTCCTAAATGGTTGGCCGCAACATTCCACAATCTAACTAATGCTTTCCCATACTTCAAGTTTGCTCCGTACTAAAAGCAATTGTTCTGGGCATCACAAATATACATTACATGACCCAAATATTCAAAGCATTTATCTTCAACCAAACATCTTAAAACCAACCAACTCTCTTTTTTTTTTTTTTTTTTTAAATTTTCCTTCCGCCAAACCCTACTATTTTTGGAAGGCAAAAAACTATGACTTTGATCATGTAGTTGCCCATAAGAGGGATCGAACCCCAGACTTTGTGGAAGCAAACCATAAGCCTGACCATTCCAACCAACAACCCTTCAAGTAACTTTTTTTTTGGGATATTATTAACACCAAGTAGTAACTACTAAAGTGGTATTAAGAAGCTCTAACCTGAAGATGACTTGTCGACAAGGGAATTCTCGCATCTCGCACTTCTATCACCACGTCCATCAACTTTAGTTGTTCTTTAAGCTCTTTTTCGGTTTTAGCAATATGGCCCGGATACCACTGCCAAATTTTCAGCATATATAATTCAAGCAAAAATCATCATTTCCCAGTTCTTAAAATTCACCCAACTATCACCTGAGGGCTTGATTTCTGGCATCTTTCTTTTTTTTTTTTTTTTATAATGCCTTTTTGTACCAAATGACGTAACAAATGAGTTATTAATAAGGTACTTAGGAAGTGTGATTAGAACCAATTTTGGTTAAAGACACTGTAGCATTTTGAAATATTTACACTATAGCAACTTTTTGCTTTTTACTATAGTTGCTACAAACTTTTTGCTTTACCAATTGGTTATCAATAAGAGCCAAACACCCTAATTAACATGTAAAATACAACATTTTACAACTAAATCATTAATTGAAAAAATGCCAATTGATTTGCTACCTCATTTGGTGCTAACATATTTGATAGATCTTCTCAAGAAGTTGTTTACAAATTTTAAAGATAAGGTTAAAAAAATGAAAGTGACACAAAACTAAATTGCATTAGTCTTAAGCAATAGTCAAATTCATACCTGCACAGGCCTCAGTGCCTTAGTCCAGTGATAAAGATCCATATCTAGATCCACCCAGTCATTCTCAGCTCGAGATTCATACAAATTGGAGGAATTCTCATTTACATAAAAACTTGGAGTTTTCCCACCAACAATCTACAAAATTTTTTCCACTTTTCATAACCATCAAAGGCCAACCATAAATTGAACTCTTTTGCAAGAAAAAACAAATACCCAGATTCAGTTTCACAATTTTCATGAAGAAAAAACCTATCTTGGCACAGAAATAACTAAACAAATGAATATATAAAGTTGAGCTCTATTGAGTTTTTAAGTTGGGGATTTCTTCTTACCTGGATAGTGGAAGGTGGGGAAGAGAGAGAAGCCGTAGCAGAGAGAGTTGTGGAGAAGAGATGTTTGGGTTTGCTTCCGTTCTTAGAGCCCGAGAATGTTGGACAGTTTGGTATTAGCCACTGGCCAGAGAGCTGAACCGCCATTTTGCTCCGTCTAAAACCTTCGCCGTTGTTTGTGTTCAATGCCTCTTGGATAATTATATTAATAAACAAATAAAAAAAATAAAATAAAAGAATAAAAAATCGCATTTGTATAATTATGTCCCTTTGATTCAAAAATAAAAATACATGTTTTTTTTCTTAGATGAAAAATATGAGTGCCACTGCTAATACAGCTAAAACTAAATGTTAAAGCAAATTTATCATGTTTTATAATGTAGTTTATTTTTATTTTATATTTACAAGATATGAAAATTTTATATTATAATAATTGAAGCTATTTAGTTAGAATGATATTGTCAAACAAAGCCTATATGCTCCTTTGAAATTTAATTTATAAAAAAAATATTAAAGTTCCTTATGTTTTTAATAAGAAGTAGAGTTAAATTCATTAAAGATCCTTAAACTTTTTTTCTTTTTAAAATTTATCTCTTCACTCAAAAGTCTTCTAACTTAACCTCTGAAATTTTTCATTGTCTCAAATTTAGTACCTCAATTACATTCTATTAAATTTTAGATAGAACAAGTTAGGTAATTTTGTAACTTCACCTTAAGAGAATGAGCACCCTTATAATTTGTCCAAGAAAGAAAAACATTATATCGACAGGGTATTCGGGAGCATTGGTTAAAATCGATTGATTAAAAAACACTATGACATATGGGAGTTTCACACTGTAGTACACTTTTTCTTGACACTACATGTGAGAGCTTTACACTGTAGTACACTTTTTCTTGACATTGTAGTATGTGAGACTTGTACACTATAACAACTAAAAATTTTAGTTAAAACTGATAATACCAAACACCTTATAAATCTTTTTATCTGTTTAAACCTTATAGGCTACAACATTCCAACTAACAAAGAAATAGAAAAAAAAAAAAAAAAAAAAAGAGGGAAAATACCTAAGCTTAAATCTAACAAACCATGAGAAAGAATAATTCTGATGCAAACTCTTTGATAATCACCATATTTTAAACAAGGCACAAATTCATCAAATCTTAAGCAAAGATTTCAAATTATTTAGTAAATATTTTATACTCAATGACGCTGTAAAAAATTAAGTAATTAATCATTATTTGAATGTAGTTGTCATGTATGTTCCTTATAGCATATATAATTTTATAAATAATTTGAGATCTATATTTTTATCCATTTTTTAAATAACCTCCTAAATCTGAGAAAATTAAATACATATATACTTTTTATTATTTAGTTCAAGCATGACTTCTTAACTAGCTATTTAGTCGTGGCAAATAAATTGGGTATTGTCGCATGCTTTTTAATGCTTTTTAAAGTTTCTTTTGTTTGCAAGTATGTAAGTATTTTTTTCCTTCTAAATCTATGCCTTGTTTAAGATTTGGGTATCAGAGAATTTGCTTTCTAATTGTTCTTCTTTGTGGTTCATTAGATTCAAGTTTGGGCATTTTCACAATTTTTTTCTTTTCTATTTTCTTCTTTGTTTGTTGAGATTGTTGTATCCTCTAGGTTTTAAACGCATAAAAGATTTCATTTGAAGTTTTGTTCCTTTTTTGGTAAATTATAAGAATGCCTATTCTCTTAGGATGAAATTGCAAGATTAATTAATTTTTTCCATCCAAATTTTAACAAAATATAACTAAGGGATTAAATTTGAGACAAAAAAAAAAAGTTCAAGGATTAAGTTAAAACACTTCTAAGTACAGGGACTAATTTTAGGAAGAAAATAAAGTTCAGAGATCTTTAATAAATTTAACTCAAAAGAGTACATAAAATGACGGTGAGTATGGTCCAAAATCATTTCTTATTTGAACATTTTTCAATCGTTGAATTAATTTTGATGGCTCCTGTAAGTTAAACAAAAACGTTCATTGAACACCTATATCAGGCAATACTTTTGTGTTAAAAATGACACAATGATGAATTAAATAAGGGAAATGCTATGGTAAGACCTTTTAAAAGGATTTTACCATAAGACCTTTCTTTGACCGTAAGATTTCTATCCAACGGTTAAAATTAAATAAGCTCACTAATAGTAAAATAAACACAACAACACTAGATTTATATAAAAAAAATAAACATCACCAAATTTAAAAAAAAATAAAATAAAGGCAGATCTGCCTTTTCATTCTCCATCGTCGTCGCGGTCGAGAGGGGGCGTGACCTCTGTGGCTCACAAGGGAGGTGAGTCCTTTCACATATGGCATGACGAGGCTGAGCTCGAGGACGATCCTAACGACGTGGTCCAGTCGATAGATGTCGAAGTCCAAGGGAAAGGACTCCATCATTGGCTCAAATTTAAGGAGGAATTCATTATCGGACAGAGAGGAAGGAGCTATAAGGCTATAGAGTCAGATTTCAGCGATGACAACATGGTTGTCGAGGACAATCTGAGGAGATCAAGGCTTGGTGCCATGTGTGACATTGGTGGAGTAGGTGAGCTCGGCATCTTCAACCTTGATAGCGATGGGCGGACAACGAGGCTGTAGAAGGCGAAAAAGGAAAGGAAGGGTGCATGGTTGATGGCCATCACAACCCATGGGTTCGTTGTCTGCCAATGATTTGTTTGACACAGTGGTAGCAATTTAGCCCCCTCGGCGTGATGCCATGAATCAAGCCAAACTTGAAAGCATAGATGTTGACGCCTTTTCCCCCTCCCACTCCCCCATCGTTGATGCCGACGCTCGTCCACCCACCTCCTCCCTCTCCCCCTCCCTTATTGTCGACGCCTTCAATCGGGACATCTAGAGATTTTTTTTTTCTTCATTTTTTTAATTGTTAGGCTTTTTAGTTTTAATTTTATTTTTGATTATATGGAGGAAATCGTATTGTATATAGGTAGAGTTAATGTCTTAAGCCATTGCATTAAATTCAAAGGTTTAAAAAATAGGTCTTATGGTAAGACCTTTTTTAAATGGTCTTACCATAACATTTCCCATTAAATAGTATTGCCAGCTATCAGAATAGTAGGACATTTTCAGAGTACATAAAATCAATAGTCTTGACCGTTTACACCTTTATTCCTCAGGGCTTGGGTCTCGGGTGAAGTCTTAGTGATTAGAATAAATTAACATTTGTTTCTTAATAATAATAACAAATTTGATCGCACATACATCTATTAAACATAGTGCCCTAATAAGTAAAATATTGTAATATGTTTTTAGAGGCATTTTGTCAATGTTGAGAGTTTTGGTTCCTCGGTCGGAGTCTGGCGGGTCCTTGAAACATATTGCCGGAGAGGCCTGAGGAGGCCCCTGCTCGGATTTGCCTCCAGTAGGGGGAGCGTGTCCCTTGGGATTTGAACCTTTGACCACTCGTATAAGAGAGCCTTAGTTCTTTCCCAGGTACTAATCTAACTAATTAGCTAGATTGGTACCTAGGAAAGAACTAAGGCCCTCTTATACGAGTGGTCAAAGGTTCAAATCTTATAGGACACGCTCCCCATGTCGGAGGCAAATATGAGCAGGGGCCTCCTCAGGCCTCTCTGGCAATACGTATAAGGGACCTACCAGGCTCCAGCCAAGGAACCAAAACCCTCAGTTAAGTTGGATTGGTACCAAGGATAGAACTTAAGGCCCTCTTATACGAGTAAGTCAAAGGTTCAAATCCCAAGGGACACGCTTCCCCTACAGGAGGCAAATCTGAGTAGGGGTTTCCTTAGGCCTCTCCGGTAATACGTTTGAGGGATCCGCCAAGCTTCGACCGGGGACTAAAAACCCTCAACATAAAAACGGTAAGTTGGATTAGTACCTGGGATAGAACTTAAGGCCTTATTATACGAGTGAGTCAAAGGTTCGAATCCTAGGGAACGCGCTACCCCTTAGGAGACAAATCTAAGCAGGGACCTTATTAGGCCTCTCTGGCAATACGTTTAAAGGACCCGCAAGCTCCTGTTAGGGACCAAAACCCTCAACAGTCAATAAAGAGTTTATTTATTAGTCATATACAGAATGTTGTCTCATTTATGTTCATTTCTGTTGAATGTATGATAAGTAAATAAAAATCTGCGACTGTTAGTATAATCCTTTAAGAATCATGCATATAATGGACAGATTACACAAAAGACATAAATCTTAAATATGATAGTCTAAATCATAAGATCCGCAATCGAGAGAGCAAAGTTAGGCGCTTTATTCATGTTAAGGTTGTTGTGTTGTTTACATCCTTAAAGCGAGATGGCTTGTCTTAGTCATTGGAGTGGGACTCCGCAAGTAGAAACATTGGTGCATTGTCATAGATGACGATATATTAGATCGGGACATAAAAGTTGAATTGATTTGGTTAATAATTTTATCTATACAAATCAATTTACTTTAGACAATCAAATGTGTTGTGCTTTAATTCTGAAATGACTAATGGGCCTGTATTCTTGACTTATGTCTTTTGATGTACCAAAAGGTGACATCTTGACTTTATGATGCTATACATACTAGTACGTTAGAGACATGACTCTTAATTCACGTAAATTCATTATTCATAGATATGGAATCCATAACTCTTTTTGTAGAGTTAATGATACTCTTTTATATGCATTATCCTGTAATTGAAAGATTGGAGCGTTCAACCATTTGGATGCATAGGTGTAACCGAATGGTAAACTATCTATGGATAATAAGTATTACAATGGTATGATAATAGAACGTAAGATAAAAATAATCAGAAAGGTAAAACAGAATTTATCCTTAAGCCTATTATGAATATCCTATGGGGATGTAATACATTATGATATGTCATGGATGGTTAGCTTATTGAAACTTCGTAATTTTGTAGAGTTCAAGAGTAAAGTTTTATGCTTTTAGTAGAGCAGCATTAGAGTTTGTAATTGTAAAATATATATAAGGGATATTATATTTTATAATATAGGAGCTTGAATTATATATGTCCATAAGGTCTCATTTGCTAGCTAATCGTAAATCTTGTAATGCTACGGTATATTTTTTCTACATATTGATGACTTATGCTAAATTATTATATTGACTAAAATTCGATAAAATTAGATTAATAATTCATGTTAATTTATCGGTTGAATTAATTTTGTAAATTAATTCAAGATAAACATGTTGAATTATTTGGATAATATTTTATTTTCTATGGGATTATTTGGATATGACTGTTTTAATTAGATAACTTCTCTGTTAAGTTATTTGAATTAAAATTAAGGCTTTATCTAAGAATCTCGGGTGGAAAATAAGATATTCTCATAGATTAAGATTATCGTAAGTTCGGCAGGCCGATGGGAAACTTTGGCCTCCCATCGGCCTATCGATTAAGCAAGTGCAATAAGCTGATCTCCCAGATCGGCTTGCCGATTGTGCAATAATCTATATACGTATTTTAGATGCGTTTTTATCATAAGTTGATCTACACTCAAATTTTGAGGTCTAATCTGATAAGGTTTAACCCCAAATTCAACCACTATAAATAGGTGATCAGTTTTCTAAGTTATTTAAATCATTTGAGAAGCATACAACGAGTACTCTAGTTTGAGAAACTCTAAAACTCTCTAAGAACTGCTTTTCAACATTAAGAACATTAATTTTAGGTCTTCTCAAGTGGTTGGAAGGAGAGTCACTGGAGGAAGAGCTGTACGATGTGTGTCCACCCACACTCCGATTGTGGATAAAGAATAGCAAAAAAGAGTAGTTGTTGAGGTTCTTCTGGAACATTCTTCCCTACATGAATTCAAGCCCACTTTGGTATACCAAAGGAGTTAGTAAGATATGTCATGAATTTATGTATTTAGCATGTTAAACTTGTATTTTGAAAAATATTTTGATTTAAAATTTTTAAAATTCTATCGCGTATTGTTTTTCCAACAATATCCTGTTGTAACAATGACACCAAAGAAACCTAGAAAAAACATACATAAAGCACACAATGTAGAAAAAGAGACATAACTTGGATCTGTTTGTAGTATTTTTAAAATAGATGAAAATAGTTTTATTTTAAAAATGAGAATTTTTTAAGAATTGTGCTAAGAGTATTTTGAAACTTTTGTCTCAAAAAGTGCATAAAATTATTTCCAAAAACTTCCAAAACAATATCAAACGAGGACCAAAATGTCTTATATCCCCGTTGAGCTATCCCATAAGAAGCTCATATCCACTATTCATAGATGAATACACCCTCAAGCCTTGCAAACTCAATTATAGAAAAAACCCTAACCTCTGATAAACAAACCCTAGAAAGTTATTTCTCGTGTTTTCTAGAGAAAATAACCAGTGAGAGCAGTCCCAACAACTCCCCAGATTCTCTCAGTAATCAAACACAAAGATCCAAACGATTTATAGCTTTCTCTCTCTATAACTTGTTTCTCTCATATTTCTCTCTTTATAGCTTGAAGAAAAACAAAACAAAAAATGAATAGATATGAAACCCTAATCTGATTACAAACTATTTATACATAAGACCAAATAATCTAACGGTTTATAAGATGAGCTGCTCCATGTGTACAGTTCAGAAACATGCTTCACTCTAATACTTAAAATGTCACAATTTTAATTCCATCGCCTTGAGCTAAATGACTTGTCGTTAATCTTGAGAGCTTCCACATCTGCTCATTGTCATTTTGACCAGGTCTTTTGTCTCATCCAGACGCGGCTGACGACAACAACGATATCACCGGCAATCCTGCAAATTTAGGAGATTAGATTGTATTTTTTTCTTTGTTCAAAATTTTGATTATGTTTACTTTGAATTTTATTGTTATTAGAACAATGTATTATCAACTGTCTTTTTTAATATTAAATTTTTATTTTCATTATTATAAATCAATTACACCTATTTAAAAAATTAAAAATTTAATAAATAGTATTAAAAATTATATTAAAAATTTAAAAATATTATTAAATATTAAAAAACATTTTAATAAAACAAATTGCAACGACTTAAAATAAAATATTTGTGACGACTTTTTCAAATGTCATCGCAAATAATGAGGTCCACATTAGCTTTTTTGCGACAAAATTTCCCAAAATTGTCGTCACTAAAAACTAAAGCCACATCATATTTGACAACGACCATGATGACATAATTACAATGACTTTTTTGCAACTATTTGTGGTCGTAAATAATTTTGTGACGACACCGTCGTAGCAAAAATTTTAGTTGTGACTAGTCTTTAGCGATAACATATTGGCTACGACATGTCGTGGCAAAAAAATATTTGCAACGACTTTCTACTTGTTGTGACGACTTTTTGTCATCGCAAAAGACACTGTTTGTAGTATTGTCTTAGTTCTCCTCTTGTGTCACGAGTACAAGCATCGCGTAGAACACCCATCGACCACCTCTTGGACAGAGATCAGACGTTGACGGATCGACAACGCTCCCACCAGCCCCAAACCTACTCTTTCTCTCTCTTCGAAAGACAAATACTAATTGGGAAAAGAAATAATTAACAATAAGTACTTTGAGGAAAAAAATATTATAATGACAAATATATGTATGTGTGTATATAAGATTATATAGAATTATCATATATATATATATATATATATATGAATTGTCTTGAGTGAGAAATCTATAACATTTTCATTTATTAATGTCATATCATTCATATGTTTGTGTAACAATCAATTTGCTTTAGTATAACACTTCAAAAATATAGTCTAATGCTTGTAGTATTGAGGATTACACTCAAGAATATTGAATGTTATATAAATGTACAAATGATATTATATTAGTAAACAAAAAAGCTACAAGTATGAGTTGTGCCAAATTTGAGACATATATATTATTTTTACATATAGGACTGGACTTTAACATGCACCAACTCCCCACTATTTAAAAAATCATGTATGTCACACAAAAAAAAAAAAAAAAGAAAAGAAAATTACGTGGTGAATCCTACAGCGTAAGTCCTTCTCTTTATGAGAAACAACGTGTCTCGACCTATGTGAATTGCGCCACACACCAATTACCACTTGCAAATTTGTTAGGTATTTCCACAATATTTGACAACTTTTTTCTTTTTTTAACTTTACCCACAAGATCCAACATTAAGAGCAAGAACTTTATTCATTTGTTTTTAAAACATAAAGTCTAGATCTATTGTCCTGATTTTCATATCTTCCTTTTAATAATTTTTTGCTAGATCATAACTCCAAGTTTGACAGTAGTTTTAACCACTCAGTTTTTACTATAAACTTAGTTATAAACAGTGTAAAGCTTTCACATGCTATAGTAACAATAAAAAAAAATTATTACAGTATAAAATTCTTACATGCTACAACAAAAGTGGTTCTAACCACTGGTTCCTACCACTCTTTCAAGCACCCTAAATATAGCAACATAACTATATGAATAAAATCTAAATACTCAAAATACTTGACAATTAAATGAGGTGTAAAAAATTGTTTGAAGAGATAACTAATAAAAGAGGAAAGTAAAGCAACAGATTAGACGACGCTACAAGCAATAACAGGTATTAACTTCTAGTTGTAAGAAATAAGAATATTATATCTTTCCATTAATAGAATCTTAAATTTTTTTATTATACAAGTGTACATATAATAGTATATATAAGTACAAGATGGTGACTGATTCTTGACAACAGCAAAATATAAAATAATTTTAATTTTTTTTTTTGAAAGAAAGTAATTTCGGATTTTAATTTTTCTAAGAAAGAAAAAAAAAAAGAAAAAAACAGAGGTTTCTATTTTTTTTTTAATTTACTTTCACTGCGACTGAAACCGATGGGTCGGGTCGCGAATCTAGTGTTGCCCAGAGAGAACGTTTAATATTTTTTTTGTCTAAGCTTGAGACCAACGCAAAAACTTCTTCAAATTCCTTACGTAACAGCCATTGTTACTGCGACACGTGTCGCGTAGTGTTCACGTTAAATGTCTGTCTGTGTCACAAGCTGTCGTTTTTAAGATAGAACAAGTTGTCGTTTTTACTTGCTCTTTTTATATTAAAAAAAATCTAAAAGTTTAAAATGTCAGATTTAGTAGAATTAAAATAAAATAAAATAAAAGTAAAATAGAATTTACAGTATCTAAAACAGATTTAAAGTTTAAGATGGAGTTCTTATAACGTATGTTTCCTGCACCACCATAAAATTCTCCAAGTTTTCAATGCTTTGGTCACCTAAATGACTCAAACCATCTGTCTTATTTTTGATGCATCAAGTGATATCCAACCAATTATATTATGATATATTATTTAACGATAAAATTATAAAAATCAATTAAACATATTTCAAACTTTTAAATAACGTATTATAATATGATTGATTGAACACTTTTAAAGACACCGCAATTAGAAAGAATATTTAAATTCATAAACTTTAACCAAATTGACAAGTTGCCCATTGTAATATGTAATCATGTAAATTTAATAAAATGATACAAAGTATTGTCAAATTAATAAATGATGTGAAATATATTTTGAAATAAGACCCTAAAGGCACGTAACATGATGTGTCCAATTAACATATATAGAATTATCAGTCTCCTATTTCAATCTAACTCAAAATAATTCAATACACTTTATTGAACTTAAAAATAATTATTAAAAATGTATAAAAACAATTCAGGAAGAAATGTGTTAAAACTTAAAATACCTTTTTCTTTTTCCAAAAAAACCCCTAAAATAAATTTATTTATTTTTATTATTTTTTTAATATTGCTACTTTAGTGCTTGTTTATAAGATGTTTGATATAATAGTTAAAACTATGAGTTAAAATTATAAATATTATAATATGAAAAAACATTATATTATAGTAATTTTTTTTTTATTTTTACGGTAATATATAAAATTTTTATATAATTTTTAATTAAAAAATGGGTTAAAATTAACTAATGTTAAACTATTAATTATTAGTAGTTGTAGGACCTACTCCTATGTACGGTTAGCGGTTGGCAACTACTTTGACATTAGGACATCGCATCGTGTGGTCCCACCTCCACACCGGCCCGAACCATTGTTAGAGAGGTGGCAAGTACATGTCAAAGAACTCTTCATTCAGTTTTACCTTTATTTTGTATTATTTGTTTAACAATACAAGAACACAACACACGTCAAATTCCATTACATGCTTTGTTTATAATATTGTTTTTTTTTTGTAATTTTTTTAAAATTTTGTGGATTCTTGAGAACAGTTGTTGCACCAAAAGCAGAAAAGAGGAGAGGCAAAATCCCAATATTTCCGTGTTCTATATCCGTCTTGGCGGGTGTAGAAATCAGGTGGACTTGTCTTGCTTTTAAAGGGTGAGGGATCTATATTTTATTACCGTGATTATTGTTCCTGTTTTGGGATCTACAATCTGGGTTTGTGAGGATTTTGCATATCTGATTATGGGTTTTGCTCAGAGTTTCTTAAAGAGGCCAAGCTGGCTACTTCTCAGCTGACAAGTTTGATGCTTTCAACTATCTGGGTGCTTTCTTTTTGGTGTTTGGTACTCTTTTGGATTAGTTTCTTGAGAAATTGAATGCTTATAAATATGTGGGTACTTTTTATTTTTTGATGTTTGGTATCGTTTTGGTTAAGCTTTTCAGAAGTTTAAGGCTTATAACTATCTGGCTACTTCTTATTTTTTGGTGTTTGGTATTTCTTTTGGGGCTTTTTTTTAATCAATTTTTATGAGTACTTGCTGGTATTGTTCTTGGTTTTCTGCATTTAGTGTTGTGTGTGGAGTTGTCCAATCAGAAGCTGAAAATATTTTTCAAATTTTGATTTTGGTTTTTATGTTTTAATTCCTTTTTTTTTTTTTTTTTTGTTGAGTATAACAATGATAATGGGTGATTTGAGAATTCTGTATTGCGTGTTGCTTAGTTTTGGAACCTGTCATTATTGCTTTGCTTTCTGTTGGAATTTTTTTTTCCCTCTCTTTTGGTGAACTTTTAAAGCTTCCATAGATGGGAAAATGTACGTACATAATTTAGTAAAAGTATACTTTTTTGGGAAGGATGCCACTGGTTTCTTAGAAGCCTTGTTTTAAGGAGTTGGCTTGATGACAATATTCTAACTCTTTTTTTTAATTTGCATCTTCAGGAGATAATATCTGAGTCCATTAAGGATATCTGGTTTAGGAAACGCAAAAATGGATAAAAAACAGAAGATCACTCAGTATAGGGAGAGGCTAGATAGAACATTGGCCTCACCAAAGCTAAAAAATTTGGAGTCTTTGAAGGCCCTTGTCAAGAATCAAATCCTACAATCCTCGGGACAAGAAACCCAAGGTTGTTATTTCCTCCTCTTCTTGTTTTTAATATGATAACAGCCATAATTTATGTGCTTATATTATCAGTGTAAACTGCTGATAGTGAAACTTTACGCGTGCTCTTTGGTTCCATAGGATGTAGCGAGACAGTGATTGAAAAAAGGACAGCTGAAGTCTCAAATTTTCTTGATATGTTAAGGAGTGCTTCTATGAATGACAGTCAGGAACCGAAAACTCACGAAACCGCATCACAACCGGAATGGAAAGTATGCGTTCTACTTTGTATATTGTTACTAATTTTCTGGTTTTGGTGTTCAACCCTCGTATAATCTATATTAATTTCACTTTCTTTCCATTTTGAACCTTTACATATTTATTCTACACAGTTGTGTTTTTACCATGGAGAATCTTTACATTACTTTTGCTGATGAATCATCAGATTATAACGAATTTGATTGGTAATTTCTTATGCCTTTTGGGCCAGGATTTTCTCATTCAATGGTGTAATAACTTGGATTTTTACTGAGACAAAACTCAAAATTTCATTTTCTTGCAAACTTCGGACTATTTTGATTTTTGAAGTTTCAACTGCTCTTGACCTTATTTTGGCGGAAAGTTTTGTCCTTTCCCTTTCTTGACAACAGCAGATTTCTTCTTGTTTTGACAGTTAAAGCAGGACAATGAAGAGTTTCGTGTGATGTATCGTGAAGGGTCTCAGGGAACACCCTTTCATACATTGCTTGTTGAAGGCTATGTGGATGGACCTTTAGAAGTCTGTAAGATACATCTGAAATAATTAAAATTACTTGATCCTCATCCTAAAAGCATCAGCTTCGATTCGCTTAGAGAACTAAAGTAAAACATCATCATCAGATCACAACTTTAAGATATGTTTCACATCTTATTGCAGGTTTATGCATCTCGTGGGAGTCGGCCCTCTACAAGAAATGGTAAGTTATGTCCATCATGCGTGCGCTTTTATTCCTTTTTGTGTTATCTTAATTACATCTACTGTGGACAAAACTTAATTAGGTATCTTTTTCTCCTAATTTCCCAGGTGGCCTCAGTCGACCATCCCGACTTTCAAGATTCTCTCTTGCAATTGTTTGCAGAAGGTTCGGATTGGGGAACAAATATCTTTAGTGAGGTTTGTCTAGACTACAGCAGTAGAGAATTGGCTTATCTTTTCTGGTACTTCTTTGAACATGTTTCATTTTTCACATATTGATCGTTGTTTATATTTTCGGAAGAAAGGGTGAAGGTTTCATGGCCACTGTCAACTAGAGAAGCTATTGTTCACTATTTTTTGTTTGAGTACTTGGAAGATGATCTGCTTGTTGTCCTCCTAAACACGGTACTAGCTCAAATACATTTTATTACATTATTTATTTATTTTGGTTTTTTGGTTTTCTAACTATAAATTGGAATGCAAACTAATTGAATTGCAATTAATCTCAGGTCTCAGACTCGGGAGGTGTTGATATCAGTACTCATGGTTTCACTAATGAGGCAATTCCTGAAGCAAATGACGTGGTTAGGATTGATGTAGTGGGAGGCTTTGCTTTGCAAAAGGTTACCCAAGAAAGAAGTTATTTTCGGTTAGTTGTCATTATTTTGAATCTGGTTCTCTCTCTCTTGTTTGGTTATGGTGAATCAACCTAGAACACGTAGGCCATAGGGGAAACAAAATTCAAGAATCTGAGCGATCTTAAATTTTGTAGGACGATATCTAATATGGATATAAAGCTGGACTTCGTCCCACCATCACTTATAAATTTTATTGCGAGGCAGCTCATTGGCAATGGTTTCAGGCTTTATCAAAAGGTAAATGCTTCTTAACAGAAGATATGTAAAGCATCAATCTCAAAACATGCATGACCACGTACGCACGTTAATACCTTGGAAAACTGCAGGTGGTGTCTTCTACATTTACAAGCGATGAAGATTTCAGCAAAGCCTTGAGGGACTCGCTGTACACTCGGATACACAAAGCTCTTTACTCCGCTCATCAATCGATCAGTGTTCGGGAAGAAAAAGAAGTCAAGAGCAACTCATCCAACATCCCTATAAAATATGAAACCACAGAAAATATGGATGGCTTGGAAAAGGAACACGAGAAAGGCCTGGAAGAAAAAGAACTCAAGAGTGACTCGTCCATTCTCTCTGACAAGCATGAAGCTGCAAATAATTTGGATGACTTGGAAGTGACGACAGATCAAAAGGTTACTTGTGATTACCATGCAGTTGAATCTCTGCCAAAGGACACACGAGTTGCAGGTACCGCAGCTTTTTGTGAGATAGAGGAACTCAAGAGTGAAGAAAGCAAGCGTTTTGAAGACCAAATTCTGATTAAAAAAGTACCGGAAAGATCCCCTGTTGGTGGCAAGAGAAATATCACTTCAGAAGTGGAACAAGCTCTAGGAACATTGGAAAAGGTCATTTCTATGGTTAAAGAATATGGATTCAATACCCGATTGCGATCCCCTAATGAGTTTGGCAGTGAAAGGACTCCCAAGGTAAATAATGCTGTTAAGGAGTTGAAATCTTTAGAAGATGAAGGGGTTTGTCCGACGCTTGAAGCTCGTGTTGAGGTTGAAAAAGAAGTCACTGAGCAGACATCCTCGCAAGAGTCAGCTAAGACTAGCTCGTTCATTGACAACTCCAGGTGATTATGTTAATAAAACTGTCATGAGAATACTTATGGCCCGTTTACTTATAGGTTTGAACATAAAGTTCGATCATGGTTTTGAATTTTTGTTTGAGACAACATTATAGCAAAAATATTTGAAGTGTGGTTGCAACTGTGAAATAAACAATTCATTAATATGTAAGCGGATTCTTTTTATACTTAATCTCCCAAAAGGGTATCTTTTGTTTGTGTGTCTGTTTATAATTGAATGGTTTTCTCCAAAGTACCAGCAAAACCATAGTCAAAGTAAAATAGATAGGATCAAGTGAGTTCAGAAGTAAAATATATGATTCTGAACCTCCTTTTTCTTCTATTATTTTATTTGCAGGCAAGTAGGATCGAATTCGTATTCCAAGGAAGTTAACCACAACAGAATAGCACCAGCTTCCCCAGAGCAGGAACTTTCAGCTCCTTGTGATACTAATACCAATCAGATTGATTCTTCTTCAGCCAAAGATGGGCCGACCCAGATGCCGATTTCGAACCATATTACACAAAGTAACAAGGATTTGAAGGGCATCGATGAAAACAGTCCTAATAGAGAAAGGAAGTTTAGCAAGCAGAAAAGCCTTTGGCTTTGTTGCTTTGGTCTGATTTCTTAAAAAAGAGTTGAGATGGAAGTTGAACAGCCGAAAAGCGGATTTTAGGAGTCATGATATGTATATGCATGAAATGAAGCCTGAAAATGGCTAATACAACAATGATGCAAAAGAATGGGCATTGTAACATCTTATTCATGAAGAATATAGGCTTTTATAATGTATGAAGATATTTAGTTTCGCCAATAATTTATCATACAGAAACATGGTTTGGATATTTTTCTACTTCTTGGTCTTGATACCCGTTGTAACAAGCTATATATAAGAGAAATCAGTTTTGTATTTTTTTTTAATCAATTGTTGAGTTCTTCTTTACGGATTTAAATTATCTGTTTAATTTTAGTATCATCTTTGGGATACCACAAATTGGGCAGCTTCTTTGTAAACTCTCAAGCAAGGGTTTCCTTGTAATTGTTGAGACTTTGAGTCTTCTAAGACTATTAGAAGTAATTATCTCTTGCAAAAGCAGAGCCAATAATCAATTTCTAAAAGATAGTGAGGAAGCCTAGGGATGACAAAGTGGTATATTTACAGAAATGTGCCTCATGGTTTGAATTTTTTAAAAAAATTCACCTTCAATTTCTTTGAAATTACAATTTTTTCTGCGAATTTAATATTTTAAGTTTGACTGTTGCCCCTTTGATCCATTAATCACAACCAGCTCGAACTACTCAAAAAGATGTGTTCATGGACAAAAAATTTCGATCCAAGTTGTTAAAACTTTCTATCTAAGTTGGTTTTTTTTAGTACTTTTCTATCAAACTTTCATCAAATTGGAAAGTTGTTACCTTAACTTTTAAACTTGGAAAACCATTATCCGAATTTAATAGTGTACAAGAGTGTGCCAAATCAACAAGGAATCTTCCAAGAATTTGAAGAATTTTAGAAAGTTGCTGCCTTAACTTTTAATTTTAGAAAACCATTAACTTTCCTGACGTTGTGTGCTTTAGCATCATTTGAAATACTAGTCCACATTCTTCAAACGAGTTATGACATTTGCGGGAGCATGCCTTATGTCTAAATTTTAACTGTCATCGTAAATTTCTTACCACTTTACCACACTTCATAAATTAAGAAGATAAACTTACCCATTTCCAAAAAAACCCAAGGCAACTTTTAACAGTCGTTTATTTTTATTTTTATTTTTATTTTTTGACCCGCTTGTTTGCTGCCATTATTGATCAAATGTATGCCTTCATCTCTGTAGGGAACACCAGAGGCCTTGGTATGCACTAGATTGGACCATTATTTGGAGCCTTAAAGCTAAATTCACTCTTTAAAAGAAAAAGGAAAAAAAGAAAAAGAGTCAAATACAAGGCTCCATAAAAGGAAGAATTATCCATTAAAAGAAAAATTAAAGGATGAATTATTTGGAGGATGATAGAGCTATTTTGACTTCCTCCTTTTTTACTTCAAAAAAAAAAAAAAAAAAAATCCATTTTTTATGGCCTACTTGTTTGCTGCTATTATTGATGGGCAACGTGAAGAGGAAGCAAAGTGTATATCTTTATGGGAAAAACATCAAAGCCCTTATCCAGTGAGTGTAACATTAAATTATTGTTTGAGATTGTATTAGCTTTGTTGTAATAATGTAAATGCTATAATATTTTTGGTACATATTAAAGTTGAAAGATGTGACTAAAAATAAAAAGTAAATAAAAGTACATACGCACATTTTATGAGATAATTCAAAGGGGAAAAAAGGGATGGAAAATTTGACCCTAAATAACATGTTGTGATTCAAAATGTGACCATAAACAAAATTTGACCCAATTTTGTTTTCCCATAAATGATATGGTTATTTATTTTTTAATATTGTGATGTAGATTCATTCAAAATATATATTCTTGATTATTAATTGTTGCCAAAGTATATCATCAAATTTATCTTGACAAGCATATTTATAGTCTTTATGGTTAAAACTCAATTTTAACCTTTGAATTTACCAAATTAACCTAGTGGTAGTGATAATATATTTGCAAACATAAGAAATTAAAGGTCATTTTCGACTAAGTCAATTTGAAAATTTTAAAAGTCAAAAAATCAAGAAATTGTATAAACTTACCTAAAAAAGTAATATAGACTACATTTGAAGCGATTAAAACAACAGTATAGTTTTTTTTAATAAACATTAAATAATGTTACAAAAGATAAATAACACCATGATAAGCCTCCGTGTCGTTTGATCCACTTTAAATGGGCTTCAAAATTCAACCTTCTAAACCTTGAACATAAAATATTCTGGGCTTCGATATTTTTCTCTCTTCTTACCAGAATAACCAAAGTAATTATGACACCTGTCATTTTTTAAAAACTAATTATAGACTTATAGTAAATAGGAGGTTTTAAAAATATTTATAATAAATAATTAATTTTTTTTAGATAATTATTACTAGATTTAAAGTACAAATACTTTATTTACCCTCTTGCTTACAATTTACATAATTTATTCATCTTCTTATTTATAGTATAAATAATTCTTATTTATATACAAATAAATTATTTATTTAATAAATTTATTATTTACTATAAATATTTTAATACTTAATATTTACTTCAAAAAATTTCAAAAATTTGTTATTTTCCTCGTCCTCTTCATTTTATTGTTGAACATAATTTTTCATGTTTTGGCCAAAAAAAAAAAAATTGCCATGTCAAACTATACAGCTTCCGTGCAAGATTTCATATAAACTGGAAATTAACATGGGAAATTTTAATGATTGAAACTTTTAAAAATATTTCATATTCTAATATCCACTAAAAAAACAGATAATATGAGAAGTGAATTGTCCTCGAGTAGAAAAATTAAATTATAGAAATTTTCTTTTCTACTTATCAAAATTTAATAACTTTCCATATCATTTAGTGAAAAAGATTGTAATAGATAGATCAAGATCCTTAATATTATTTAAAAACTAATGTCTAACCATAATAATAACCAATAATACTACATATTACATAACAATAAATTATTGTTTTCCTATAGCACAACATTTTTCAACATGTAAACAACATGTTTCGCATTTTCATTTGTTTTCTCACCCTCCTTTAAAGTGAGAAATAATAAATAAATTATTATTTAAAGTGAGCCTTTGCTTAAGTTTAAAACTTTCAAAAATTTTCTCTCTTCACTCCCCACAGTTCCAAAACAGCCTACAAAAATCAAGACCCAAAATTCATTTCAAAAAAAAAAAAAAAAAAAGAATCAAGACCCAAAATTTCACCAAAATCCATCAAAAGGTGTAAATCAACACAACATTCACAATGGAAAGCATAGAGAGTATGAAGAAATCAGTGAGATACACCCCCTCCATTGGTGTTTCTTCTAGGCCTTCCAATAATCTATTTGGGTGTTGGCTTTCAACTTGTACCTTTTGTGTTGTAGTATCATTTGTCTTTGTATTTCTTGTTGGGTGTTTTTCATTATGTTTTTTCATAGATTTCATTGTTGGTTTTGTTCATCAAATTAACCTATTCTTGTAGGAAGCATTTTCATTTTTTTTTATTTTTTAAGTACAAATTATTTTGTTGGCAGATTGGAGGGATGTGAACAATAAGGCTTCAAGAAAACTAGTATTTTGCTGTATTATTTGAAGCCAATAAGAAAAATAAGAATTCTATAGGTATTTAAATCCAATTATTCTGGAAAAAATATGAGGTAAATAAATAAATAGTGAAAGCTTTACAATTATTATTTAATTTGAGTTACAAATTTCATTTTTTTTCCTTGAAAACTAGATTTCAAAATTTATTACTCGAAATCTTATTTTTGCCAATTTTTTTCTTAACTAGTCAAAAAACACATGCGTACTAAGCATGTTTAAAAAATAAAAAGTAAAAAATATCGCTTCGGAAGAAAAAAGAAAAAAATATTAAAAAAAGAAAAGAAAACCTCAAAAAAACAAAAGAAACGTCTCGGTTAAAAAAAAAAAAAAAGGGAAAAAAATGGTAAAATGTTTCGGTTTCAAACATATCGAGAGCATCACGTCTCTTTATATTTATGTTAAAGATGATAAGATTAATTTTGGCCGTTGATTTTTTTTCCCGGTTATATATTTACAAATGTATTTATTTTCTATTATAAAAAAGGACGTGTACGGAGCACCCAAAAATTGTGTCTTTTTTTTTTACCCATAAATCTCCGGCGATGTTCAGAGAGAGGCTGCGGAGCCCACTCGCCTCCGCCGTTCTCCGGCGAGCCCTTTCTTCCCCCTTTTCTTCCACAATCGAATTCGCCGCCGGAACTCAGTCTCACTCTCGCTTCTCTCCCTACTCCCACAACTCCAGA
>CAMOHE010050566.1:49612-62652 GCA_946598075.1 Artocarpus hirsutus | reverse complement strand
ATAAATTATTCTTCCCTTCCAAAAAAAAAAAAAAGAAGCAATTTTTTTCTTATAAAAAAATTGCGTTTAACTATTTCTGTTTTCCTTCGAACCATTCAAGGAAGAGAGCATCAGCTTATCACCATCCAAATTCACGACGACATTCAGTATCAGCTTGCACAGGTATGAGTGTTGACGGGGTACGGATTAACTGGTTTACAAAATGGATCAATTTTTCACTCATAAAAAATGGATCAATTTTTTCAATGCCCTTGGTTTTACTATTTTTAACAAGAAATTGTAACCAAGAAGCCAATTTTGAAGCCAATCTTGAGTAGAGGTGTCAAAAATTTACTTGGCTGCTATGCCCTCTATAGGACCAGGAGAAAATTAGGTTTTATGAGCAGGAGAAAATTAGGTTTTATACTATCTTTTTTTTTTTATATCGATAGTATTTTGTACTACTTTTTTTTTTAAATCAAATCTTCAATTCAAACTATTTTTTATATGCAATATGTCCAAATTACCTCTATAAAAAGCCTCACTGTCCAACTTTTCCTCTCTCTCTTTCCTGACTGCCTCTTTCTCTCTTCTCTCTTTCTATTTCCTAAAAATGGTATATTTTAAATTTTTTTTACAAAAGTTGTAGAAATCAAAAGTGGTACCACATAAGTGATATTTTATCAAATTGACCCTCTACAATGCAGGGCCTGGCCCGACCTAGCCCTTTACTGTAGCGGGCCAGGTAGGTTAGGGCTGGGCTTGACTCCCTAGGCTTGTTGGAGTAAATTAGAGATATTTATGTTATATGCCACCCATTTTAAAATTGGATTGATTTATGTCACATGTTTAAAATTTATTTTAAAATATGCCACAATGGCATAAGTAATATTTTATGTGCTTATCAAAATACCCATAAACTAAACCTACCTTTTTCTTTCTTTCTTTCCCTTTCTCTTCTTGGATATTGGCTAATATGTTAAGAGTTAGTTATTTCTACTACAAGTGATGATGTGGTTGTAGCATTCTCCACAAATATTATTTTTTTATGGCATAAATCAATTCAAGCTTAAAATTTGTGATCTTTTTGTAAGGAGCCAGTAAATTAGGCGGTATACCACTTCTTCACTATCATTATTATGTTCTACTATTTTTTTTCTTCTTTTGATTTATATAATTTCTCCTAGCACAAAAAAACAAAAAACAAAAAACAAAATATCTTGAGATAGTACTTGTTTGCCTAACTCTAACCCACAAGTAGTAAGATTGAAAAACAATACCACATAAGTCATATTTATCAAATTGATGTGGCCCATAGAGCCAGCCTGATCTTGGCCTGAGGAGGGCTTGGCCCAGCTTGGGCACGGCAAGGCCTTTCAAGTGTTGGACTTTTACGTGTTTAAAAAAACACATCTAGTTTTCCTTCCTTAAGGTTTGAATCTTAAACTAGGGGTGTTCACGGAATTTGTCAACATGTTCAATCTAACCCGATCTAGCAGATTGGATTATATTATGAACAATATAAATTAGTTTTGGATTGGAAAAATCTCATTCCAATATATATGGATTGGATTACGAATTGAGTATTTTTCAATCTACCGTGAATTCAAACTATATATATTATATAAATTATAATACATATACATATATATACACAAAAAAATTTTAATAAATACATAAAACTATACATTTATGGTATTATAAGCTTTATATTCTTAACAAATAAGAAGAAGAAGTTGAGCTTAGTTATAAAAACTAACATTATTTGCTTATGTCTAAAGTTGATTTACATTTGGGGATTGTAATGATTTGTAATGCTACAATTCAGTTTATTATCAAAGATTAGCATTTAATTAGGTTGTAATTTGCTAGATTTTATTAAATTATGTTATGTTATATTATGTTAAACTTAATTTATAGTTTTATGAACTTAATGGTTCAATCCATGAATCCGTGAAATCCAATGTGTAAAATTTGTGGTTTTTGGATTGAATAGGGTTGGATTGGGGGTGTTCATAGATTAGTTATAGATTGAGATTTTTTTACTCCGACAAATATGAACTGACCCGTAATTCGTGTAATATGATCTATGACCACCCCTACCTTAAACGTTTAGGAGAACTAAGTGTTTGCCAACCACCAAGGAAAACACTTAATGGTATAATTATTGATTTCTAAGTATATTTACAATATTCATACACGCACTACAAGTTAAAAAAAATGTAAACTTGTACTAGTTACACATAAAAAATAAAAATTTCTTTTTTTTTTAATACTTTATATAACATTTAGAAATCTTTCTTTATACTTAATAATCCCATGATTCTATATTTATTAATTTTTTATTAAAAATAAATAAAATATTTTAAAACTTAAACTTATAGGGTCAACCATACAACACTAGGGCCTAGGCCCGGCACAACCCCTTCAAGTGTTAAGGCCTAGGCCAGAGATAGTAATGAGACTGTGACAATACACATTTCTTAAGGCTAAAATAAATTATTTTACATTTATATTTCTCATTAAATCCCTTAATTACAACATTTGTGTATTAATTAGTATTTTAGCCGTTAATCTCCCTAGACCTTCTTCTTTCTCTCCTTAAAAGTTTTCCAGATCAAGCCTTAAATTTCCTTCAAATTCTAGAAAAGCACCTATAATTTTTACCTCAATTTTTCTTTCTTTTTTTTTTCTTTTTTACCAACATCTGAGGAAATTCTTTCCATTACTTTTCCAGAAAGTTCTTAAAAAGAAATATAATCTAGGATCACTCGACTATGGATCCTTATTCATTTTGGCATCCTTAGTGATTTGAGGATGTTTATAGAAGAAAAGATTCAACCGAGTGACTTCAATCAAGATGTCGGCCTACTAGGTATGGGTACTAGTCCTAGTATGATAAAAAGAAGAGCTGATGTTATTGAGGTCACATGTAACAAATGTGGACGAAAAAATTGTAACGGTAAATATACTTCACTTAGATTTATGTCAGTAAACAGAGAGGATAAAATCAATTTTTGCAAAGATGGACTTTCTAAAGAAAACATGGATGACCTCGATGCTTCTCTTCAGAACCATTCAAGTGGATATGTCCAAGGTGTAATTTTTAAACTTTGGCCCAAATTCCATGCAAAAGACAATACCTTAAGTAAATGACATTTAAAGACCCTGTTTGCCAGATTACAACAAAACTGGATCTAGATTATAATAAAATTGGATAGGGAGTAAATACTCAATCCATGGAGGTCGTTTGAGTGTTGGTTGTTTTAAATCGTTACGGTAACTGTCTAATAATTTATGTCTATTTTGTGTAAAAAAGAAGTGTGTTTCCGTGTCTTGAGTATTTGTATGTTTTAGATTGTTATAGTAAGTGTTGAATGGTTAGTGTATGTTTTGTTTTATTGTTTTTTTTTAAAGAATACATTGTTAGATGCATCATGTGTTGTACTGTAATATGTTTGAAATTTTGAATCTTATTTAGACTTTTCAAGATTTATGTCTTACTTTTTCAAAAATTCTATAATAAATTGTTATTTATGACAGCTTTCTAGATTCAGTGCTCGTTTGTCAAAAAGTTATATAGTTGTGTCATAGTCTATTTTGTTGTTTTGTTTTCAATTATTAAAAGTTGTACAGTTTGGTCTCATTTTTCAAAAGTCAGTCTAATTGCTTGTTTACTTCTTCAAAGCTGTTCGGATTTGATTTGACTTTTTCTAACAAGTCCATATCTTATTTCTAACTTTACATATATACAATATCACATTGTATTTTTCTTTCTTACCTATCATCACCAACATATCATAACTCTTTAGTCCGCATTTTCATCTTCTTTAAGATCTCTTTCAGGACTTAGTGTTTAGGTAAAGCATACTTAACACAAAAACCCAAAAAACTCAAATTGTTAAAAAAAAAAGAGTTAGTCTGTTTTAGAAACTAAACATATCTTCCTCCCATTTATCTAGGAAAATCAAAACCATTTATGTATTCTATGGTTCCAGTCCTTGTAAAGATAGAGTCTACTTAGAAGGCGTAGAATACTAAAGACAAGTCTTAGCATGTAGGAAGATTAACCTGATTTATGAGGGAGGTAACTTAGGATTAATATGGAATGTAGTAACAACAACACATTCTAAGGGTAGCCATGTCGTGAGGATTTTCCTTCATCTCCTAGCAAAGGGGAACCTCTATTGGAAAACCATAGGTTAGGAAGAGATAGTTTTGGACATCTCTAAGTATCTTGAAAAAATGATCCATAATTCTGATGCGTTTGTTGCATAACTTGGTGGTTTAGGCATCTTTAAAGAATTATTTATAGTTGTTAGTAGGAATGTGTTAGGCATTTACTCCAAACCCATATGTCTTTTGCATGTAAATGATTTTTATGACTATTTTTTAAAGTTTTTAAGTAACGCTGTAGAACAAAATTTTATTGTAGAGTCGAGAAGACAAATCTTTATTATTGCCTCAATGGCTGAAGAGCTACTTGACAAAATGCAAGTCATTCATTCGAAGTTTGACACTGCAACGTCAAGCTTGATTGGAAGAAAGAAAGCAGGAAGCGGCCATTAGATTTGAACATTTACCTGTAATCTTTTGGTTTTACCCAAAGCACGTTTTTCCATATTTCTTGTGTCATGAATAAACGCTCTTACGGGATATTTATTTCCATTTGCGAGCTTTATAAGAAGGTTTTAACGAGACTTATAGGTAGAGATGTCAATAGGGACCCCATGCCCATGACGGGCCCGGGTCGTGCTAGGCTTAGTCTTCTATAGCAGAGGGCTATGCCTGGGCCAAGCTTGAGAGAAGACCCTCAGGCCAGCCCTAGCCCTAGTCCTAGCCCTTGAATGGCCGAGCCGGGTCCAAACCTAGGACCTGTAATTAAACTTTAAATTGTATTTATTTTCTCATAATATTTAATAAGAATATTAGTAAGTGACTACTAAATGTAAAGGAAAAACTTCTAAATATCATATAAAGTATTGAAGAAAAAAAAACTCTGATTTTTTCGTTATGTGACTAAAACAAGTTTATATTTTAAATTTATAATATATATTTACATAATAAATATAGTCATAAAGCAATAACTACATAAATAAGTGTCTACCTGTTGTTGGTCAATATCCCCGCTCTGAAGCCTTACAAGTAAAGGTGTCAATTGGACAAGACTGGGACATTATAGGGCCCCAAGGTGGCCCAACCCTGGCCTGTTAGATGTGTTGGGTCAGCCCGACCCACTACAGGACAAGGACAAGGCTGACACCTTTACTTGTAGGGCTGTAGAATGGGGATCCTGAATATGCTTGATCTCTTTTACAGCCCTTCTAGCTCCACTGGTGCTATAGTTGATTATCTCTCTCTTCTAAGTGGCTTTCTTTTTTTCGCTTTGTGAGTAGCTTTTCTGCCTGAGGGGCTAACATATTTATTATCTTGTATTTTAATTTATTCCCTCATATAATGAAGTGAAGTGGGGGATCTAGTAGCGTCCGCTAATTAGTGTCAATTTAATTAGATGTATTTGTTGTCTCTGATGTCAACCTTTCTTTACTTATTAGTAGGGGTGTTTGACTTTTTACGTTGTAAATTAAATTGCGCTATTGACTAGAAATATCGTTTATTCGATTGTACAGAGACATATTTTCGCCTAGCCAAACTAAAAGGCAAAAATCCGCCACGTCCACCGGGGCACATGAGGTCAATTTTTATTCTAAGCTTATTTCCTATAGACAGAGCCCACACCATTCAACTCCCAAATACAAAAATAAACACCATAATTCAAAATCAGAAACCTAATCCTTCTTTTCCTCTATTTAAATTCTCAATTTGTAAATATGCACCGAATTAATATGATTAACTTCAATATTTTGAAGCCTTTATGGGTAATTAATTGACAGTTTCCTTATGGCTAGTAATAAATTGGCTTCAAGGGGACATTACGCAGTTGCCTTAATGGCCTTACCCTTGAGCGGGCACTGTGGCAGAAACACAAAAAAGACCTCAAAACAAGTCTGAATGTATATATATAACCTCCTTGGTTCCCGTTCTTGACAACAAGCCAATCATAAACTAACTGGGGGACATAAGAGCATGCTCAGTGCCTTCACTACTCATACTGGAACCGATTCAGAACTGTTGCTCCCAACGGAATCCTGTTTTCGTTCTGCCTGAAGAGATTAACACAATGACTCTATAATCAGAACCATTATGATTGTACTTAAAAGTATATAATGAGCTCTTCTGCTGCTTCTTGACAAGAAATATTACAAGCACAATATTGGGCAAAACTGAACAAATATAATGTTCCCTCAGTATTTCATACCAGAGCCGAATCAGAGTTGCTACTCCCAATAGAATTTTGTTTTCTTTCTGCCTGAAGAGACCGGCACAATGATTCAAGCTTTTCTTTCTGTTTCTTTGTTTTTTCCAACTGTTTTTTCAACTGCTCACGCTGCTCATGAAAGGAAAATCAATTTCAGTAGAAGTGGCAGATGGGAGGGGGACTGGAGGTTGTGTCTACGTTTGAGATTCTATCTACCATTGACTACAGATAACTCTGGGAAAGCTTGTAGAAGTGTAAGGACAACTTACCTCATCAACAAGTTCAATGAGAGTAATGTCAGATTTCTCGGATTTGCTCTTCAAGAACGAGTTTTCCTTCTTTAGTTCCTTTATAGATTTTGCCATCTATGTTTAAATACGTGATGAGCAGAAATAAAAACATTAATAAAAATGCACACCACAAAACAATCAACAAAAGTATGCCTTAATTAGTCGTAATTCAGGCAAAATTAAGCATACATTTTGAATCTCTTGTTTAAAAGTTTCAAAAACTTCGTTGCTTTTTACCAAAGCATCCTGCAGAAAGGTTCCAAAAAAAAAAGCATTAGAATTTAAGATCTAAGTAATATATTATGTCAAGCATGCAAGCCCATGGCCTACTACTGAGCCTTTCCCCACAGTTCAAAACATTTTATACCCTGTTTGGCAAGCTCGGTCCTAACTATAATCTCAATTATAAACAGTGTAAAGCTCTCACATGCTACAGTAACAATTAAAAAGAAAAAGTTGCTACAGTGTAAAGTTTTTACATGCAACAGTAAAAAAGTTCTAACCACCTTGCCAAACACCCTATTAATCTTGCAAAAGCAAATGCCTAATTTTGTCAAGGTCAAGAATGCAACATGAATTCAAGAGTCCTTTTCTTCTTCTTCTTCTTATTCTTCCTCTTTTTTTTAAATTAAAAAATGAAGAGAGAGAGAAATATGCCACTCATTAAGTAAGGCAAAACATTGGCGCCTTGCCGAGTATAAGCATGTCTAGTAGAGTGCATATAAACAAGGAGACTATTGACGAATACAGGAACCTACTACCTACTTGCTCTTTATTTTATTAGCCAATCACCAAACCTAGATCAACAACTTTTTGTTGAAATTAGGATTTGGTTATAAATATCACCAATAGAACGATAATTACAAAATCGTGAAATATAAATGCGCACTCATGATGCTGAAAATTATTGGCTTTTATGTTGAAACCATACAAATCCTGGTATGCATTTATGGTTCAAAGGCCCAATAAGACATTTAGTCATTCAAGGCAAAGCATTTGAAACTCTTTTATCTCTGTAAATGATTTAAGCAGTGATAGAAGGCCAAGGCAACACATAAGATGGGAAGTTCAACCTGAAATTGTTGGAACTTTTCTCCATCAGCTGTCAACTGTAATCGCAAATTCTTTTCAGTTGTTAGCAATTGTGACACCTGTTCTGCATATAATTTTATCTGGGACTGTTCCTGAGCTAGTTTCTCCTCACTTTGCTTAATCTTCAAATCAGCAATCTGAAGTTCCAGCGATTTCTGCTTTAACTGCAGCATCAAATCCAAGCAAATAAAACAGTCGTAAAGAATGACAATAAGAATTTCCTATCCCAAGGAAACTGACTTCAGCAAAAGGAGTTAAAAGGACTTTTACCTTCTGTGCAAATTGCTGTTCTGAGAGTGTATACTGCTCAGCAAGTTGCTTGAGATTAGTTCTTAACCTGAGAACAAAGCAATGCAAAATTAATTAAGAAAACTAGAAGGTAGTAGCAGACATGATCAGTACTTTATAATTTCTTCAACATCTAGCTTCAAGTTGCAAGATGGTTTCATTTTCATACTTGACTAATTTGAGATATAAGGTTAGTAATTTCTGTCCACTCACAAGCAAGGTGGTCACAGGCATTGTCATGATCACTTAGTTCTAATGCATGGCAACTAAATGAAACATCACATAGATAACAGTATTAATTAGGAAAAATAGAGACAACATGCAACAGTAAAAGTTGCAGTCCTATTATTTTCAATGATCAGAAACCATCTCTGCATGCTGCCCTTCCCCTCTTCTCTAAGAGAGAGAGATTTTGAAGGGGAATAGGAACAATGTAATGCTAAAATTACGTTACACATGCAAGTCTTACATCTCATTCTCCTTTAGCTGAGAGAGACATTCATCCTTTTGCTCATCTAGCTTATTGCTCACATCCTATAACCAAAGAAAAGACCCACGTCAAGATGTCAAAAGCAGTAGGTCGCTGATCAAAGATCTAATAATAACGACATGTTAACCTGTATTCTTATATCCATATCAGGCACCAACATCAGAAACATAGTTTTATATGGTAAAACAAGATAAAATCATTTGCTGTTCCATGCATAATAATAAAGCGTAAGCCTAGGCCCCATATATGAAGCTTCAAATATGCTAATAACCCAGAATATACAGTTCTATACTTGGAGACGCAAATAGACATCTTGTTCCAATAACTTTTTCAAAATCAGTACATCCATAATGTACTGTTTTTGGCAACTTTTGGACGTAATAATTATATCTACAATTACAGATTTTTTTTTTTTCTTGCAGAGTTTGTATGAACTTGTCAGACAATAAATTAACAAAATATACACATGTTAGGATTCTGAATAAAATTTGGACGGGATCTCTCCCTGTAGGTGTTGGGATTTTTTAATTTTTGGACAAAAATAACCCTCTCTAAATGTGGCCCATAATTCCAATTAATTTAAGAACAGTTATGACATTTTTTAAAACTGCTTGGTAACTGCCCATGGTTTTGTATGTTTAAAAAATAAACTCTGTGATGGACAAAGAAATTTTTACAGACTACAATATTTTCTTGGGTCCCCTAAACCTATAATCTCACTTCAGAAAATACACCATTGAATTAGAGATTATTAAGGTTTGGAAGAGCACTTAAATTCAGAACGAAGAAAACACTTCCATCCTTCAATAGACTGTAATGGCTGGGGGAAAACAATTTTTCACATTTCCACAATTGATCTAAATGCTATTTGGATATTCAAAGCGTGTTTTGATTATTTAGTTTATCTTACATTTGGCATCAGAGCCAGTTTAAAACCTCTGCCTTGCATTTTTGATTGCCTAGAAAATATACAGTTTACGTAAAAATTTTGATGATTTCGGGTTTTTTTATTTTAGCACGTTCTAATGAAAATTGAGATTAAAAATCATTAAGATATTAGATTTCTAAGTTTTCTGCAATTTAAAACGTCAAAAACGGTGTCCGGATGGTGAAAAACAAACCGAGCCTGAAATTGGGTTAAAACCGAGTCAAATTGACCTGACTGAGGTTGAAGATGAAGTTTCCCAGATAGAAAAACAACAGGTCGTTTTGACCCAGTCACAGCCGAGCGAAAAGCGAAGTCGTTTTGGGCATTTTGTTCGCAGCCCGCAAGCAAAACGACATGTCATTTTGGGGCATGTCGTTTGCAGCGTTAAGAAGCGTTTTTCAACGTATGAAACGACACGTCATTTTGGGCTTTAATGCTCAAAACGACATGTCGTTTCCTGGGACCCGAAAATTAAAAAAAAAACCTGAAAATTCCCAAAACGACATGTCGGGACTTGAAAATTAAAAAAAAAAAAACCTGAAAATTAAAAAAAGGGTAATTTTCCAGATTTCATAAATGGATGTTTTTGAGAAAATTTTCATGAATTTTATGAAATTGCATTATATCCACAAATTTTAATATTTTATGAATTTTCATAATTTTGATATAATTTATGAAATTGTTTATAATTTGTAATATTCATAATTTAGTTATTTGTTATTACATTTTGTGTGGATATAATTCTGTATGTTTATGTATATATGTGATTCAATATGTATAATTTTTAATTTATGCATAATGAATATTAGTAAATAAATTATTGGTTTTTTGTTCATATTTACTAATATTGCCTTAAGTAAATGCAATTTATTTATGAACAAAAAATTAGAATAAACTTCTACTGATCCAGATAATTTTAATTATTTAAAGTGTAGGCACAGTAGCTTTAATTGTATAAAATTATATATTGAGTGGCTTAGGATCACATATAGAAAAGGACATTGATTGTAATTAATCATGATTAATATAATAAATTTATCCCATAGGAATTTTTATTATATTTTTTATGATTAATTACGATAAAATATCAAATTATATTTCTTAACTTACCTACAGGAGTTAAGAACATAAGCATAATTTGATAGTTTTATCATAAGGTTATATATGGATCTAATTGAATTAAAACTTTAGCCCATAGGCGAGTTTTATGTTATTGGATTCATGGTTTAGAACATGATTTATATTGGTAAAGCATGATATGTATGCTTGTTAGCCTCAATTTTGATTGAAAGCATGTATGTTTAATTTTGTGCAGTTATGCAACTTGTGAATTTTACTGATATAAAATTTGATGTTGCTGAACTAGTGGGTGATAACTATAAAGTCTGGAATGAGAGAACCCTTCTTCATTTGGGGTGCATGGATATTGACTAGTAGGAAAGACAAGCCAGTAATTACTTCAATTAGCACTCCGAATGAGCTTGCTCTTTATGAACGTTGGGAGCAGTCTAACCGCCTCAGTGTGATGTTCATAAAGATCAAGATTTTAGCTAGTATTCATGGCTCAATTAAGGAGCGTTACTAAAGGCTATTGATGAACAATTTGAGTCTTCAGATAAAGCACTTGCCAGCACCTTGATCTCAAAGTTTATATCTAGAAGACTCACTGGTGTAACAGCCGCCAATTTTCATATAACTGATTATGCATTTTAGTAACGACGTTAAGTAATCATTTTATGATATATGTTATGATATATGGTGCTAACCATTTTACTTAAGTGTTATGACAGCTGACGGTCACGTGGAATTGATGTGCTTAAGTATTCATGTTATTTACGATGTATATATTTAATGATGATTTTTGACTAATTAGCATATTTTTGGAGTAATTTTCCTCATTTTAGAAAATTAAACATTTGACTTTTGATTGATTGAAATTAATTGATAAGTTTCCTCATTTGAAAAGACAAAATATGGTAACTTGAACCATTCTTGGAAGCTTTGACTTTTTTCTCAATCCTCTCCATTTTCCCCACGAATTTTGCCTTGATTTTAATTAGAAAATTCTAATTAGTATTAAGAAGATGAGTTTTCCTTATTTTGAATTTCATTTTCACGATTAAAAAAAAAAAACTCATTCTCTCTCTCTCAAAATTTCTCTCAGATATCTTTGCTTTATTTTGTTTTCTTTTCTTTTCTCTTTTCATGTCTTCCTCCACCTTTCTCCTTCCTTAAATTTTAGTTGCAAATAATTGAATAAAACATTGTTCTCTTGGGTGAATTCGAAGGAGTTTTGAGAAGAAATAGTATTAAGGTAAGAATTCATTTTTCGGTATTTCTTCTCTTGAATTTGGATGCCATATCTTTCTCTCCAAATTTTGTTTTGCTCTGAATTTTTAATATGTTATTCATGATGTGTTATGTACTAACCCTCAAAATTTCACCTCAATTGGATTTTTCTATACTGAGATATGAATTTTTTTCTCTCTGCTCCTCGCTGTTGATTTATGCTATACAATAATGTTGTATTGTCTTTATGTTCTGACCCTTATATCTTTGCCTACAAATTTCTGTTTGCTCTGAAATTTTAATATGATTTCATGAATATGATATGTGATGTTGCTCCAAATTTCGTGCCATTTGGTGTTATGTAGTCTGAGATATTAAATGTTTATGCTCTGCACCTCATAATGAATTATTGCTAATCGGTTGTGTTGCACAAATGTAAGGATGTTGTTCTTATTGCAAATGAAGGTTATTTTTCACGAAATTTGGTGAATATATTTATGTATATGTTGAATTATGGACTGAAAAATTTGGTGATGATTTGATTAATATTTTATGTGTAGTAAAATTTTAATTAAGACTAGGTTTTTAGAACTGTTTTATCAATGAATTGAGGGATTGTTGTTTAATGAAGTTTTTGAATAACTTAATACTTTTATTTGGTGATGAAAATTATTGTGCTACTGCAATTTATGTCAATATGATGTCATATGAAATTTGAGGTCTAAATATATTTATTTTAATTGTTTGGCACTAATTATTGCATGTAACTCACTGTCCAAATTGTTTATGGCTATTTTTGTCTCTGTCTTCTAATGCATGGTTTGAGCTATTAGGAATTTATTTATGGGTTATTTTTGGATATGTTATAGTTCTATTGTCTATTATATGTGTTAATTTTTGTAGATTTTTCTATAACATGAAAATATGATAATGGACCTGAGTTAAGAATTGTTCATTGCCTAACTGTTGCCGGCAAATTTTATGTTGAATGTTACATGACTTGTTTTAGATGCCAAATGGAATTTTTGAGACGAAAGAAAAATCATGGTAATGTGTATATATGTTAACTTTGTTCTTACAAAATTTGGTGATCTAATTATGTGTGTATGTTAAGTTATTAAATTTTGAATTCTTGTAACTCAGAAATGTAATTGTGTTGATAGTTTTATTTAAATGTTTTAAAGTTAATGAAATATGTTATAAATGTATGTTTTAAGAAATAAATGTGTATGTGATGTTATATGAAATGGATGTTAAGTTGTGGGATTAATTCATTGAAAATAAATGTTAATTGCCATTTTATGAATGTATGACATGAACACAATGAGAAGTGAGCACATTGAGACCGCGGCGTCGTCACCTACA
>CAMOHE010050566.1:0-43864 GCA_946598075.1 Artocarpus hirsutus | reverse complement strand
ATTTCTAAGTTTTCTGCAATTTAAAACGTCAAAAACGGTGTCCGGATGATGAAAAACAAACCGAGCCTGAAATTGGGTTAAAACCGAGTCAAATTGACCTGACTGAGGTTGAAGATGAAGTTTCCCAGATAGAAAAACAACAGGTCGTTCTGACCCAGTCACAGCCGAGCGAAAAGCGAAGTCGTTTTGGGCATTTTGTTCGCAGCCCGCAAGCAAAACGACATGTCATTTTGGGGCATGTCGTTTGCAGCGTTAAGAAGCGTTTTTCAACGTATGAAACGACACGTCATTTTGGGCTTTAATGCTCAAAACGACATGTCGTTTCCTGGGACCCGAAAATTAAAAAAAAAAACCTAAAAATTCCCAAAACGACATGTCGTTTACTAGGACTTGAAAATTAAAAAAAAAAACCTGAAAATTAAAAAAGGGGTAATTTTCCAGATTTCATAAATGGATGTTTTTGAGAAAATTTTCATGAATTTTATGAAATTTCATTATATCCACAAATTTTAATATTTTATGAATTTTCATAATTTTGATATAATTTATGAAATTGTTCATAATTTGTAATATTCATAATTTAGTTATTTGTTATTACATTTTGTGTGGATATAATTCTGTATGTTTATGTATATATGTGATTCAATATGTATAATTTTAATTTATGCATAATGAATGTTAATACATAAATTATTGATTCTTTTTTCATATTTACTAATATTGCCTTAAGTAAATGCAATTTATTTATGAACAAAAATTTAAAATAAATGTCTAATGATCTATATAATTTTAATTAATTAAAGTGTAGCCACAACAGTTTTAATTGTATAAAATTATATATTGAGTCGCTTAGGATCATAGATAGAAAAGGACATTGATTGTAATTAATCATGATTGATATAATAAATTTTATCCCACAAGAATTTTTATTATATTTTTTATGATTAATTAGAATAAAATATCAAACTATATTTCTTAACTTACCCACAGGAGTTAAGAAAATAAGCATAATTTGATAGTTTTATCATAAGTTTATACATGGATCTAATTAAATTAAAACTTTAACCCACAAGTAGGTTTTATGTCACTGGATTCATGGTTTAGAATATGATTTACATTAGTTAAGCATGATATGTATATTTGTTAGCCTCAATTTGATTGAAAGCATGTATGTTTAATTTTATGCAGTTATGTAACCTGCAAATTTTGCTGATATGAAATGTGATGTTCCTAAACTAGTGGGTGATAACTATAAAGTCTGAAAGGAGAGAATCCTCCTTCATTTGGGGTGCATGGAAATTGACTATGCCATTAGGAAAGACGAGCCAATAATTACTTCAACTAGCACTCCGGATGAGCTTGCTTTTTATGAATGTTAGAAGCGATCTAACCGCCTAAGTGTGATGTTCATAAAGACCAAGATTTCAGCTAGTATTCATAGCTCAATTAAGGATCATAGCAATGTCAGGGCGTTGCTGAAGGCTATTGATGAACAATTTGAATCTTCAAATAAGGCACTTGCCAGCACCTTGATCTTAAAGTTTACATCCACAAGGCTCACTTGAGTGAGAGATGTGCGTGAGCACATTAGGAAGTTGAGAGATATTGTGGCTCAACTGAATACACTTGAGGTTGAAATGTCTGAGGCCTTCATTGTGCATTATATTTTAACCACTCTTCCATCAGCATATGGACCTTTCAAAATTTCCTACAACACCTATAAGAAAAAATGGTCAATTAATGAATTGATGACCATGTGTGTTCAAGAAAAGAGTAGGCTGATAATGAAATTGGGTGAGAGTGCCTTGAATGTAACACAAGGAAAGGACGAAAAGCAAGCCAAACCGAAAGGGAAAGGTAAAATACCACCCTAAGGAGGAATCAAGAAGGAACTTAAGGAGTCCAAGTGCTTCTTCTGCAAGAAGAAGAGACACATGAAGAAGGATCACTCAAAGTTTCAGAAATTGCTTGAAAAGAAAGGTAAACCAATATCATTTGTCTATTGTAAATCTAATATGGTTGATATGGTTTATAATACACGGTGGCTTGATTCTGGATCTACAATCCATGTTTCGAATACTTTATAGGGTATGCGAAACCTAATGAAACCAACGCAAAATGAGGAATAGATCTATTTTGAAAACAAGATGCAATCACATGTGAAAGCCGTTGGAACATGCACCTTAGTTTTAAGTAGTGGTTTTAATTTGCATTTGGAAAGCACATTTTATGTACCAAATTTCTCTAGAACTTTGATTTCAGTTTCGAGACTTGGACCATTAGGTTTTTCTTTTAATTTTTATGAAACATCTTTCAGTTTGTTTTATAAATCGAATTTTGTTGGAAATGATACTTTGTCTAATGGTATTTTTTCTATTGATTTGCAAAACAACACCTCTTACAATACTTTGCATGCTCACGCTGGCATAAAGCGATGTGTTATAAATGAGGATTCCTTTATATTGTGGCGCCGGAGATTAAGACATATCTCCATAGAGAAGATTAAGAGAATGGTAAATCATGGAGTACTCAGTAATCTAGATTTTACTTATTTTGATACTTGTGTGGACTGCATTAAGGGAAAGCAGACCAAGAAATCCAAGAAAGGTGCAAAGAGTACAACCATGTTGGAAATCATACATTCAAATATTTGTAGTCCAGACATGGACTCACATGGTTTAAAATACTTCATCTCCTTCATAGATGATTGCTCACGATACATGTATCTCGACTTGCTTCATACAAAGGACAAAGCATTGGACGCCTTAAGGTTTTCAAGGCCGAAATAGAAAAACAATGCAGAAAGCAAATTAAAATCGTGAGGACAGATAGAGATGGAGAATATTATGGTAGATATACTGAGAATGGACAGGCAGCTAGTCCATTTGCGAAGTTTCTTCAAGAACATGAGATTGTTACCCAATACAACATGCCTGGTTCCCCAGATCAGAATGGTGTGGCAGAAAGAAGAAACCGAACACTAATGGACATGGTACAGAGTATGTAGAGTAACTCCAATCTTTTAAAGTCCTTGTGAACTGAAGCTCTTAAAACGGCTGCGTATATATTGAACTGAATTCCAATTAAGGCTGTCCCAAAGGCGCTGTTTGAATTGTAGAAAGGTTGAAAACCGAGTTTCCGACATATACGTATTTGAGGATGCCCGTCTGAGGTGAGAGTTTACGACCTACAAGAAAAGAAACTGGACCTAAGGACTATTAGCAGGTATTTCATTGGATATGCCAAAAGATCCAAGGGGTACAGATTCTATTGTCCTTGTCACAGCACTAGGATTGTAGAATCAAGAAATGCAAAATTTCTTGAGAATAACTTAATCAGCGGAAGGGATCAATCTCAAGACATCGTCCCTGAAAGAAATCATTCTGAAGATCAACCATCTTGCTCAAGTGATAGATTGATCATCATTCACATCACCCCTCAAGTTCAAACAGTTGTTGTGTGACCAATCATTGAAATTCCACAAGCTACTGATAACAATCCGGTAGATCAAGCTATTCAGGAATTGCCAGAAATGGTTGAACAGCCAATTGATCAACAAGTTCCTCAGGAATATGTTGGTACAACATTAAAGAGATCTACTAGAATAAGGAAATCAACAATACCTAGTGATTATATTGTGTATCTGCAAGAATCGCACAACATTGGAGCCAAAAATGATCTTGAAACGTTTTCACAAGCCATGAGTTGTGCAAAATCAAAACTCTAGTATGATGCCATGAAAGATGAGATGGATTCCATGGCCTCTAACGGAGTCTGAGATCTTGTCATGTTGTCGGATGGTGTAAAAGCTATTGGATGTAAAAGGGTTTTAAGACCAAAAAAGACTCGTTAGACAACATTGAAAGATATAAGGCCAGACTCGTCGCTAAAGAATTCACTCAAAGGGAAGGGATTGATTACAAGGAGAACTTTTCTCCTATGTCTAAGAAAGATTCCTTCCGCATTATTATAGCATTAATTGAGCATTTTGACTTGGAATTGCAACAAATGGATATAAAAACGGCCTTTCCCAATGAAGAACTAAAGGAAGAGGTTTACATGAAACAACCAAAAGGATTTACCTCTAGTGATGGTGAGCATTTGGTGTACAAGCTTAAGAAATACATATATGGATTGAAATAAACCTCCCGTCAGTGATATTTGAAATTTTATGATGTTATCTTTTCATTTGAATTTGTAGAGAACATTATGAATCAATGTATATACCAAAAGGTTAGTGGGAGCAAAATATGTTATCTTATCTTATATGTGGATAACATTTTACTTGCAACCAATGATAAGGGTTTGCTATATGAGGTGAAGCAATCTCTTTGAAAATTTTGACATGAAAAATATGAGTGATGCATCTTATGTCATTGGCATTAAGATACATAAAGACAGAATTAGAGATATTTTGGGTCTGTCTCAAGAGACCTATATCAACAAGGTTTTAGAGAGATTTCGGATAAAAGATTGTTCACCAAGTATAGCTCACATTGTCAAGGGTGATAAGTTCAATTTGGACCAATGCCCGAAGAATGACCTTGAGAGGGAACAACTGCAAAACATTCCATATGCTTCTGTTATTGGAAGCCTGATGTATGCTCAAGTCTGTACAAGACCTGACATTGCATTTGCTGTTGGGATGTTGAGAAGATATTAAAGTAATCTAAGTTTGGACCACTAGAAAGCTACAAAGAAGGTGATGAGGTATCTTCAAGGGACCAAAGACTACATGCTTATATACAGATGAACTAAGAATCTGGAAGTGACTAGATATTCTGACTTTGATTATGTTGGATGCCTTGACACTAGAAGGTCGACGTCAGGATATGTCTTCCTTTTAACTGGAGGGGCTGTTTCATGGAGAAGTACAAAGTAGACTTTGATCACGACTTCTACCATGGAGTCTGAATTCGTATATTGTTTTGAGACTACCTCGCATGGCATATGAATGAAGAGTTTCATTTCTGGACTTAAAATTGTGGATTCGATTTCTAGGCCATTGAGGATATATTGTGACAATTCAGCTGCAATTTTCTTGGCTAAGAACAACAAAAGTAGTAGTCAAAACAAACATATCGATATTAAGTATTTAGCCATCAGAGAACGTGTTCAAGAGAAAACAGTGGTCATTGAACACATTAGCACTGAATTAATGATTGCAGATCCTTTGACAAAAGGCATGCCACCATTGAAATTCAAGGATCATGTAGAGAAAATGGGACTTGGTTCCCTTATGTGATTTTCTTTCGTTGTAAGAACATATATTAATTTTAATGAAACTCTGATAGTGATGTGTTCTCATATTTAGTTTTCCTTATGTACATATTCATCTATTTTGAGAAACAGCATTAGTGATTGGACCTAGAATAAACATAAAGTTTATTCATTAAGTAACATGGGCTAGTTTTGAGAGACATAATACATTGTGATACGTGAAAGATAATACTCATGATTTAAAGGACCTATCGCCATGATTCATGTATTTTGTTTCTTAGTAGTATGAATGATGGAATATATGGGCCAAGTAGGAGAATGTTGGAATTTTTTAATTTTTGGACAAATATAACCCTATCTAGATGTCGCCCATAATTCCAATTAATATAAGAGCAGTTATGACATTTTTTAAAACTGCTTTATAACTGTCTATGGTTTTGTACGTTTAAAAGATAAACTCTGTGATGGACGGAGGAATTTTTACAAACTGCAAAATTTTCTTAAGTCCCCTAAACCTATAATCTCACTTCAGAAAATACACCATAGAATTAGAGATTATTAACGTTTGGAAGGACACTCAAATTTAGAACGAAGAAAACACTTCCATCCTTCAATAGAATGCAATCGCTGGAGGTAAACAATTTTTCACGTTTCCGCAATTAATCGAAATGCTATTTAGATATTGGAAGTGTGTTTAGATTAGTTAGTTTATCTTACAGTAGGATTAGCTCTCAATATAATTTGTAGCTTATTCTCTTTCCTGAGCAGTCTTAAATTTGGTTTGGAGACCAAAAAACTCCATTTCAACTAGATAACCACAATATTGCATGTACAGTATAGTGGATACAAATTTAATGCTAAAACAACCGTACACAGGCTTCTAGGTGTTGATGCAAGCAAAAGAAAAGAACTTAAATACAAAAAACTACTAAAGAAGATAGATGGGAACATAAAATGCAGAAAGCGTCATAGAGACTCTAGATATGTCAATACAAGAAAGGAAGATGATATAACCAGACACGAGAGGGGGAGAGAGATCCAAATCTGACCTTTATTGCATCTTGGAACTTAGCTGATAATTCTAGTCTCAAATTTTGACCCTCAGTGGACACCCTTTTACATTCATCCTGTCACAATCACCAGTTAGGCATCAAATATTCCCCTGCCGAGATCAGCTTTATAATTAACAAATAAAAAAAAAAAAAGGTCCGCATTTACAAATTACATATTGCAGTTCAAAAACAAGCTTTAAGACTTCTGGCCAACATCAACAATATAAATAAAAAAGCAAATCTGGGATTTTAGAGATATTAAAGAATGCCTACCATTAGCACTTTGTTTTGACGCTGTAGCTCCCTGCACAGTGACTCAAGTTTATCTCGAACAGCAATGGCTACCAAGAAGAAGAGGGTGAATCACACTAAAATGTAATTAGGCAACAGTGTTGCTTATATCGGTAGTATGGACATACCGTAGAACATATAAAACTTAGAATTCAATACCAAAAGAATGTCTGAAATCTGACTGCACCTTTGTAAAGAAAGAGCTCAGTGTGTAACCATAAGATTAATATAATGATATTCACACACCTGCATCTCTTTCAGTAAGAACTTGCTGATATTTCAAAGTGAACCCTAGAAACTCTTTTTCTGATTTGAAGGTACGCTTTGCACTCTTACGCTTGGTCTCACCGGTTTCCTGGGTAAAAAAGATCCACCCGAAAAGCTTTAGTATTGACTTGTCAATACATACATGCGGATACATATATTGTGTAAAACAGAAAACACAGTCAAAGATTCACAAGGCATGACTAGCAAGCTCTCACTGTGAAACAAAGCAAACCATATGTGAAAGCCGTAAATCACAAGATCTTTTTTTACTTTTTTTTTGGTAGGGGATGGTTGGTGTGGAATTATCTGAAATTAGAATTGTAAAAGATCTTATGTTCTCTGAAAGAAAAAATAACATTAATAATTTTCTCAATGCACTACCTGATTTCTAAATAACAATTTGAAGTTTTCTTAATGCATCCACAATCCTCATATGCAATTTTTGCCACCAAAACTTAAAAAATAAAAAAAAAACTAAAAACAGTACTCTTTTATGACATCACGTGCACCAAAGATAAACACTGACAGGTTTTCTATTTTTCAAAGTATCTGCAATCTCTGGTGAAGTCGTTTCCTTTACATCAGTTGATGCGTCTGATCGTCCTTCAGTGGCTGCAAAAGGGAAGACAAGTGAGGACAATAAACTGATGTTGAACATTCAAAAGCAAATGCATCAGTAATAACCAAATGCAAATTTCATTTTGACAGAAGTTGGGAATTTCAGGGAAAACGACAACTACGTGTCTCTGAACTTTGGCATTTTTCTTTAAGTTGTTCCTTTTCCCCACAAGATTCAGACGAATCCGGTGTGACATGTGGGCCTTCTGACTGCTCCACACAATCTTTCCTTGGTGCCTCAACTGAATCATCAAAATTCTCTGATTCAGATAACACAACAGGAAAAGTTCTCAGTTTATGAGTCTTTTCTGTCCTACCCTGGATTTTTCGAAACTCATTTCCTGAAGACTCATCAAGGGATTTATTTGAGGAGTCAACTTCTGAGGTATCACCCTTCTTGTGATTTCCCAAAGGCTTCTCTTGTTCTAAATTAGGAGTAGCAGGAGCCACAGGCTCCACGGAGCCGTCGACAAATCCATCTGGCAACGAATCCACTTCTGGAAGCTGATTTGCTTCAGGGTTCTCCATATTACCTATAAATCAACACTTGTGATCAGATTTATCATCAAAATTTACAACTTTAACCCACCATATTGGTATTAAGCAAACATCCAAATGATGATTCATTTAGTTCAGGTTTTCAAAATTGAAATCCTCAATTCAAATATGAATCTGGAAATTAAATTAACAGAAATGTTAAAAAATCGACCCAAATAATTCATCAATAAATGCCTACCAACCTAATTAGCGTGAATTCATTCCTACCCAAGCTTCTATTTTACAATATTGCACTCAATACAAACCTCGGCTCTCTTAATGAACCTAGATTTAACATAAACCTAGGCATAAAAAGAATCCGCCCTTCATAAAAAGAATCCCCCTTTTCCTTTTCTACCCCCAAAAGTTTATTGGAATTTCGAAAGCCACAAAATAATAACTAAATATAACCAGAAAATTCAATCGATTTAGGTTTAGGGAAAGAAAAATGTTTACTTTCACTAGCCATTCAATCGCCTAACAAACAAAAAGAAGCAATTATTCAAAAACTCACTTGCCGCGCTATTTTCCGTTTTTTACTAGGAACCAAACAGAAAAGCTTGCTCATCAAAAGAAATGGAAGAAGCGATGATGAACCAAAGTAAGCTCATCAACATGATGAAGCAATCAGAAAAATTCCTAAAAAAATTTGAGGAGAAAAAAGTACAAATAGAGTAGAAAAATTACCAGGTAGATTGGAAGAAGAGAGAGAGAAAGAAAAGTGAGGAAAGCGAAATGGGTGTAATTGTAATATAGATTCTGGAAATCTGGGTGGTGGGTTCCGCCAAATTGAGCTTCTGATTCTCGGCTCGGCTGGGATTTTCGTACCAGCTCTCTGTATTTTAGCGGACTCAAAATCCACTCTCTTTCTTCTTCTTTTCCACTCCCTGGGGGAAAAACGAAAAAGAAAAGGAAATAATGAACAAGCTTGTTTTCCTACGTGCCAATATCATATGCTTTGTTTATTTTGAGTATTATTTAAATTTAATAGATTTAAATTTAAATTTAAGTATTAAAATTTTTTTAAATATGTATTTATTTTTTTCAAAATCTAAGGGTCTGTTTGGTAAATAGATTTGAATTAATAATTTGATTTGAATTAGTGTGATTTGAGTTAGTGATTTGAATTGTTATCTGAATTCGTGTTTGGATGTACATTTAGTTTTAATCTGAGCATGGAATAAAATTAAAATTTATGTTTGGAAAGGTAGTGAAAATAGTTTTTGATTTATTAACAAATCTAATAAAATCTTAATGCTAATAATCCTAAAAAATATGCAATATAGATCTTAATTTATTCCTCTATTCACTAGAAATATAATAAAAAAAGAATCATCTCAATTGGATATCAAATGAAGAAGTTATGATTTTTTTCCTCAAATAAAGGAGAGAGAATTTTAGTTTCTACTACAGCAAAGATATTCGAGTATCAAAAGTTTAGTGGGGAATGAAAACTCTGAAAATTTAGATTTTTGATACTTAAAGGATTCAGATTTTCAGGAAAACAAACACCTATCCAAAGGATTTTTAATACTCGAATCTAAATTTGAGTCCATTGAGTCCAAATAATACTCAAAACAAACGGACCCTAAATCATTTTAGTATTAAGAATCCAAGTTTTTAAAGTTTTTATCCCTAAACTTTTGATACTTGGATGTCTCTACTACAGTAAAAACTAAAATTCTCTTTCAGAAAAAAAAATCATAACTTCTTCATTTGATATCCAATTGAGATGATTCTTTTTTCATTGTGTTCTTAGCGAAGAGAGGAATAAATGAAGATCTATATTTCATATTTTTTAAGATCATTAACATTAAGTTTTTATTAGATTTGTTACTACATCAAAAACTATTTTCACTACTCTCCAAGCATAAATTTCAATTTTATTACATATTTAAAAATGTATATCCAAACAGCAATTCGGATAACAATTCAAATCACTAACTCAAATTCGAATTCAAATCACACTAACTCGAATCAAATAACTAATTTGAATCTATTTACCAAACGGACCCTTAAATTTCCTTTTTCGAGCTATTGTGTGAAAAAAATTATTATTATTGTTATAAAAATAATATTTTCAGAGGAAAAAAAGGTTAAAAGACACCAACATAAATCTAAATTTTTATAAGGACTCTCATTTTTTTTATTAATAGGCGTTTAAAATATTGCCATAGTATTGAATTCAAAAAAAAGTTTTTTTTTTTATTGTCTTCACCTTCTCTCTAATTAGAAACTCCTAGTTTTTTGTGAGTTTGGGGTCGGAATCCAATGGCGGCGCTCTTGTCGGCCTTTGGATTTCTAGCCTTAAGTGCAAGTCCTTAGTGCATGATGGATTTAGCGAGGTTAGGCGCGCAGTGTGGGTGGTTGCACTTGACGTTTTTGTGGTTCTTGTGGGTATTCGCTTATTTGGTATTCCATAAATCTCTCACCGTCGAGTTGCTTTAGGTTGGTTGTCCTTCATGCAAGATTCCTTGGATTAGGATTGGCAGCTTCTCTAGTTGTAATGGCTTTTACTCTGCTGGGGCAGTGGTTGTCACACTACATGGGTGGCGGTGGAAAGGAATCTTTGTGGAGGTTTTGTGCCCCACGGTATGGAGTCATCTTGGTGCAGCGAGTGACGGCTGCCAGCAGTGGTGCATGGACTTTACACCAAGGCAAGGTTTCTTTCCTCTATGGAACTGGTTACAAAACTGGTGTTATGACTGTTTCGTTTGCATGGTTTGCTTTGTTTCTGGGATTTTGTCTTGCATTGTTGTGGCTTGTTTTCCTTTTCTATTTGTGTTAAACATCTGAGTATAATAATGATGCTTTTGTGTTCATTTATCTATGTTTGTTTGTTTGTTTTGTTTTGTCCTTTAGTCTTGCGTCTATATAGTGCGGTGGTGGTCTATGTGCTACAATGTCGTGGCTTGCAATCGATTAGAAGCTTCTATCGATTGTAAAGGGTTAAATAGAGCATTATTTGGGCTCTCTTGTTATATCAAAGTACTCTCATTTTTCGAGTTTTAGGCATGCGTCTTTCTCTTTTCTCTTTGAGTGTTTCTTTGTTGTATTGGTGATACGGTTCTTTGCCTTACACTATAGGGTCATTCATATTATTTGTTGTTGGAATGAAATTTTCCTTTAAAAAAAAAAGATTTTCATTCAATTAATCAATAGGAAGTTACATTTGCCATTAAAAAGATAACTGAAAAGTTGATAAAAAGGATTGTCACATGAATTGATAAAAATTGGAAAAAAAAAATAAAATTGTCATATCAATTAATCAGTTTCATTCTCTAAAACAAAAAAGAGTTAATAAAAAGATAAAATTAAAGTTTTTATTCCTAGTTTTTTTTTTTTTTTTTTTTGAGAAAATACATAATGAGTCTTGTTGCCCTGATTTTTCTTTTCCATTTATTCATCTTTTAATACAAATTTTGTATAGGTCTATTCTTTTGAGCAACTTGAATAGAATTTTAATATTTCTCTCTTTGAGTAAAAAAATTGAATCCGTTATATTAATTGAAGAATCCCACACAATTCATATTCAAAAAAGGAGGAGTCTCCTCTAATCAAATAAGTTCATTAACCAAGAAGAGAATTTGCCTAATTTATGAGCAGCCTCATTAGCTTCATTAATATGACTAATTAGATAATGAACACAATACTTACTGGTAGCTACTGAACTCATTATTATAATCTAATAAAATTGTAGGGCCTAAACCACAGCTAAGGCATCCCTTTCCACATAACATAGAAGTAGTCCAACATACTTTGCCCGCATAGGACTGTATAACAAGGCCACAAGTTCAACATCTTTAGATTGTAAACAATCTCTAAAATTCTTACCCAATGTCAAATAATACTTGTCCCTTGGAATCTATAATGATAGCCACAATACCCATTCATCTTTTGTCATGAGAAAAGACAACATCCACTCATATGAATTGGCACTTGGAGCCTGTTTAGGAACATAGATTTGAATAAAAAAAGTTTGGATTCAAACAAATTTTGATGCTATGTTTTTTTTTCATAAAATTTGAATTGCTATAACAGTTTAAATCTTGAGTTCGAATGGACTCTATTTTAGTATCTTAGCACCAACAACGTCTCTCATTTACAGTCTTTGATTACAAAGTTTAGCTATAAGCTTTAGACTCTAAAACACTCTTCACTAGTTTAGGGATCATGTTGTTTCTTTTTCCTTCTTCATGTCATCGATTTAAGGATTTTATTTCTTAAGACTACTAGGAAAAATAAGTACCTACATAAATAGTTTTGACTATATTTATATTTATGTTTATATCAAGAAATTTTTTTATATTAATTTTAGAAAACTAATACATTGGTATGTTTTATAATATATATATTATATGGGGCCTAACTTATAGTGTTTCATACTAAGGAATCTTCTGCTTTTGTTCTTAATCCATAGATGATGGCATATTGTTGAACCACGTTAATGTTGGACTAGTTGCCCTAAAGATTAAACAATTTAATAAATTTTGAGACAGTTAATAAATAAAAAGTTAATTATTTTCATACATATGTCATCTTTATGTTCATTTATATTGAATGTATGATTAGCATACAAAAGTTTAAGACTATCAATCTAAACCATTAAGATCATGCATATGACAAATAGATTATGCAGAAGATATGAATCTTATGGTGATGGTCTAAATATAAAAGATCCGCAATCAAGGGCATAAAGTTAGTCACTTTATTTATGTTAAGATTGTTATGTTGTCTATATCATTTATAGGAGATAACTTGTCTTGGTTGTCGAAGTGGAACTCTACTAGTAGAGGCATTCATATATTGTCATTTGTGATTTTGGACCCTAGGTGTCCCCATCCTATTATGTTCAACCAAAAACTCACGAGCTTGACATCTACAGGATTGGTTGTGCCTCGTGATGAGCCACTAGCTGCTTGCAGTAGAGATGTAATCTCTATCAAGGCTAAGGAAAGCCAATCTCACTCCAAAACTCAGGATGTTTATAGAGTATTCGTCGAGGGTAAGATCGGCGGTAGGTACTTTGAGTTTGTGATTGCCAACGAGTACCATCGCACCGACGCCACATCACTTGGAAGATCATTGTCTACAATAGATGCATCATGGTTGGCTAGACCTTCCCTCTTCACCCTTTTGTTAAGAGGCTCTGCTGTGAATTTGAGATCTCACCAACGTAGCTATCTCCTAATTTTAGTATATTTTCTTGGGAATGTGGATCCTGTGGCACCTACCCTTCAACTCTTCCCTTAATGGATGAGTTCTTGTAATACTATTGCATAGTCAATCTCCGTCTAAGGGCTACTACTACACTAGGGCCTATAGTGGAGCTAAGGATAAAGTCTCCCCATCATCTTAGATCTCCCTACCTCCAGCCACGATTAGAAGGAGATGTTTTTTTCTTTTTTTCAAATGTTGAAGGGGGACTTCAACACCTACCCCTTTGACAAACAAGAAAGTTGTGGCCCTAGGAAGGACGAGGTTGACACTACCTAGATAATTGCCCATATGCCTTCCATCTTTTCACCATCGACCTTAGACTTTCTTTGTCTTCTCCCTTCTAACTCAACTCTTTCTTGTAGAGCTCGTTAATCATCCCATCCTCTCTTGACAAAGGCAAAATAGAGTTAGATATATCATTGCCCTTCTAGAAGAAGAGAAACAGATCAAGAACCTCCTTTCGGAGGAAAACAAAAGGAGGTTGGGGCTAATAATAACTCTCCCCGAGCCCACTTGGGTTGCCTTGGACCACCCCTTTTTTGTTAGGGACTTAGAGGGTAGCTTTTTATTTCTTTTTTATTTGATGTGAGGTTGAGCTAATCCTTAACCTTATCTTTTATACAGCGATGTTAAACCTCAAGCTGCCATCCCAAATAAAGAAGTCCCAAGCTACTGGAGGTGGCTTCTCTTCAAGGGACACTACCCTTGCCAAGAAGACGGGTGACTTGAAGAAGGATTTAAGTTGCCGACATTTTGATGCCCCCTGCCCGAAGAGGCAACGGGTCAACGATAGCATGTCATCACTTAAAGGTCGAGCAAACAAGGCATCAATTAAAGTTGCAAACCTTCCCACTCCCCCTCCAAAGAAGAACATCCGCCTCTTATCTGGTGGTCGTGTGAAGGACAAGAACTTTATTGTAGGTGACCTGTTTGATGCTCAAGTCAAGAGCATGCTTGACCTCCTTCCTCAAATTAGCCTTACCTTTTAGGCTATCTACAACTTTGTCTTTAAGGAGGACTAGGCCTCGGTCGAGAAGTCTCCTCTCTTAGAGCGCCATAGGGAGCAAATCTATAGCTAGGTTAAGGTAAGTATCTTTATGGAACTTTCTTGATTTTCTCCTCTTCATTATTTTTTCTCAATCAATCTTTAACCCCATCACTCTTATGTAGGCTCTAATGATGGCCCTCATCTCCTACGTTGAGATTAAGCAACTGGTGAAGGGCCAGGCCATGTTGGAAGATCGAGGAGCTAAGAGAAGTGGTCGAGAATACCAAAGACAAGGAGACCAAGGTCTAGGCTCTTCTTCTCAAGGAGTAGGAAGACTCCAAAAAGCACTCCTAGACAATTCTCAAGCTCTCTGTAAAGGTTGAAAGTGATAAAGAGAGGATGCATTAGGTTGAATAGGATTTGGAAACTGAGAAAAAGAAGAATGAGGAGTTGGCGAGGTCGATTTTTGTAGAGGCCTAAGAGGTAGTCAAGAAATTCTAGGAATCAGAGGAATACCTGGCTACCCAGAGGGCAATTCTCCTGTCAACTGGTGAACATATCATGGAGCAGATCCGCATCGCTGCCCTGACTGGGACTTATCCTTCTTGTATGCCTTGGATGTCTCGACTTTGATCGATGAGTCGACTAGGGCAGAGAAGGGTCTTCAAGGGGCAAAAAATGAAGTCTTTGTATTTTTTTCTTTGTAATCTCTTCTGTTATGAATATACATAATTCATTTTTTCTATCTTCAATGCACACTTTATTTTTATTTCATATTGCATTAGACACCAAAATTGTGGGCCAAAATGAAATTTGTAAATAAGTTAACTTGGTAACTTGTAAAATATTCCGAGGCACATTATGCCTTTAGCTTGTGCAAAGTTCTCCCTTAGAGCATAAAGCTTTGCCGTTTAACTCAATTGGGCATATGGATTTTAGACATAGAGATTTACCTTCAAAGGCTCCACAATGTAATCTCTTCTAGAGGCATGGAAATTTACGGCGTGGATTTTCCTTTACAGCATAAGGCTTTGCCTTGTTTTACTTAGTGGGGTTTGGATTTTCCCTTACAGCACAAGACTTTGCCTTTTTAACTTAAGTGGGGTTTTATCATGGGCATAGCCCATGCCCCCATGTCAAATATAGAGTTTGACTTAGTGTTTGACATTGTTGTGAAGCATAAGATGTAAAGAGAAAGTAGGTAGTCTAAAAGAAAACCACCTCCTGTGAAGTTCATTACAATTTTGTCAGGGTAGACTTTACATTACTGGTAATAAGGTAGCAAATACTCAGCATTCCAAGGATGCTCGACAAGTTGACCTGTCATTGATTGCAAAATGTAGGTTCTTGGCCTTATGACATCCTAAATTTTATAAGGACTTTCCTAATTTGGACCTAGTGTCCCAACATTTCTTAGTTTTGTGTTTGGAGTTACCCTTCTCAAAATAAGTCTCCACTAGCATATCTTCTTTCCTTGATTCTCTTGTTGTAATATCTCGCCATCCTCTATTGATAGGCAACGAAGCGTATTTATGAGTAAATCCTTTGTACTTCCAGCAGGTCAAGCTCTACTTCCATGAGCCAGGAGTTTTCTTCTTTGTTGTACCCCACTACTCGACTAGTTGGAGTAATCATCTCTACTTGTAGGACTGCCTTAGCACCATACGTGAGGGAAAATGGAGTCTTGCCCTTAGTAGTCTAGTCGTAGATTTGTAGGCCCATAATACCTTTGGCAATTCCTTTTGCCCAATGTCCCTTGAGGTCGTCGAGGTGTTTTTTTCAATATGTGCTTAATGATTTAGTTAACTGCCTCGACTTCCCTATTCAATTGAGGTAGACAACAGCTAAGAAGTTCTTATAGATACTGAGGTCATTATAAAATTCCTATCTTGGCATTGTCAAACTATTGACCATTATCAGAAACGAGCGAATAGGGAATACCAAAGCAACAGGTGATATGAGACTAGATGAAACTTGTGCTATTCGTTTATGCTTTAGCTTTAGCCCACTTCATGTAATAGTCAACCACAACTATCATGAATTTAAGTCCCCCGGCTGCCATGACAAACAGACTATTATGTCTATTCCCCATTTAGCTAAGGGCTATATGCTTAAGATTACGTTAGATTTTTGAGGTGAGATCTTGGCATGATGGAATAATGCTGGCATTTCTCACATTTACGGGCATACTTATTGGCATCCTTTTTTAAAGTTGCCCAAAAGTATCCCTACCTTAGTGTTTTATGTGCCAATGACTGTCCTTTAGAATGATTTACACATTAGCCTTCATGTATCTTTGCGAGTACCATTGATCCCTCATCTTCACTGAGGCAACAAAAAAGAGGTGTGGAATCACCTTGACGATAAAGCATCCCATCATGTAACAAGTAATGCGCCAATCAATATTGGGTCCATTTGGTCTTTAAACGATAGCAGGTAGCTCTCCATTCAAAAGATATACAATTATCGATGTCATTCAATTGTCGATTGGTCTACAGCCATTGTTTTATCTGCCTCCTCTTGTTGAATAATGGGAAGCTCTAAAATTTCAACAGGAATGACTCTTTACAAGACAAAATCTTTGGATGTGGCAAGATGAGCCAAGGCATCTGTATTACTATTCTTGGCACGGGTTATTTGCTTAGTTTCCCAAGATTGGAACCTAGAGAGCTCTTCCTTGACTTTTTGAGGGTACTTGGGCATTGTCACATATTTGGCTTTGTACTTATTTGAGATTTGATTTACAACATGCTGAGAATCGTTGTAGATCTCTAATAGGTCAGGTTTTAGATGGCGAGCGAGCCTTAGTCCCTCGAGCATTGCCTCATACTCGGCCTCATTGTTTGAAGCTTTGAATTTAAACCTCACTATACCCTACTCGCTTGAAAAGCCATCGACATATAATTTCCACTTCAGCCTATCTTACTCCATCTTCATCTTGATGCCCCTTGGTCGAGTTGTGAACTAAACCACAAAGTCAGCTAGGTTTGGCCTTTAATTACCACTAGAGGTTTGTACTCGATGTCATACTGACTCAGCTCGACCCTCTATTTCCCATTGGGCTTTCGAACCAGCATGGGATTAGAAATCCAATCAGGGTAGTGTGATTCCCTAATGAACCCATGTTCCTCCAATTTGGCATCCTCTTTGCAGAATGCCTCGTATTTGTCCAGGTTTAAAGGTTGACTTTTTGCCTCTTTGAGGCGTAACTTTGGTCAATGTTTAGGCAATGGCAAATGACTTCTGGATCTATTCCTTCCATATCCTCAGAAGTCCATGCAAGGACATCAAGGTTATTAGTAAGAAATCCTTTTAGTTTGTCTACCATCTTCTTGCTCAATCTTGACCTAATCCTCAGGACTTTTGATAGATCTTGCTTATCTAATGCCACCTTTATAAGATCTTCTACAGTTCTTATCCTAGATACCTCTTCCTCCAATCTAGGGTCAATATTCTCTATGGGATCTCATTGGTGCATCATCCTTATTTTGATTCTCTAAGGGTTTGTGTAAGCGTGCACAACATCAGAGTATATGAGCCTTGACTTATATTGATTTCCTTTCATCTTGCCTACCCCTTTAGGCATGGGGAACTTTTCTTTCTAGTAATATATTGAGGTTACAACCTTCAAGGCCTTTAATGTCAGCCTCTCTATCACTATATTGTATTGATCCTCTCATTTTATTACCAAGAAATTGGACATTACTATCGACGCCTTGGGTTTTTCCCCAATGGTTACTAGTAGCTTGATTGCTCCTTCAAGAATTATGCTATCCTTAGTAAATCCATACAGCGGTTGAAACTTCAGCATTATCTGATCTAGAGAGATTCCCATCTTACTTAAGCAGACTATGTATATGATGTTGCTGGAGCTACTATTATTCACCAAGATTTGGCATATGGCATAGTTTCCTATCATCACCTCGACCACTAAAGCATCGTTTTACAGGAAGTGGACCACTTAGGTATTCGTTTTTGAGAAGGTTATCTTTATTCCCTCAATCTTAGCACTTTGGAAAGTTTGCTCGCTGACACGTTCCAACACATGTGCTTTGAATTTTCACTTGCCTCTCGGGCACAGTTCTTTGGGACCTCCTGAAGTCAACCCTAGGATATGATCCTCCAAAAATGGTATGAATCACCCCTATGGGCATGTTGCCTTCATTAGGTCATCGGTCGCCTTCATGTCACAACCCATCATTCTGTTGGTCATTAGTGCAGCCGCTACCCCTGTTGTTTCTTCTGTTCCTGTTAGCTCTATACTCTTGCAACCGCCCTTCCTTTATTCGCCTTTCTATTACGCCTTTGGGCCTACTGCATTCACTCGAATAGTGCACGTCATCGCGGAAACTATAGTATTTGTTCTGGTTGCGTTTACTGAATTTCAACCTCATTGGGGACAGATATTGGAGGTAGGGCTTATCACTGATCTGGTGGTAGATATGGTCGATTAGGGCCGTGAGGCCATGATAATTGTTGTACCTTGTTTGGAGTCTAGTTCGGCCACCTTCTTGTCTCTACTGCTTGGCATTGTCCTTGATAATGACTTTGTTTAAATGAGTAGCTAGCAATGGGTCAAAAAATGGTTGCCTTGGACTATCCTACCCTTAGGAATTTCCCTTTTTCTTTCCTCCACCACCTATTGACGAGACACTACCACCGCTACTCCCTATAGTTCTTTGGAAGGCCAAACCTTTGACTTCTTTCTACTTGATGTAACCCCGTACTCTTTCAAGGAATTCTCTATATGTCTTTTGACATTTTCAATCGAGAACTTCCCTAAAGAGGATATCTATCCGCATGCTACTCAAGGTCCCCATAAGGGCAACATCTTCAAAAACTCCTCCCATGGCAGCTACCTCCTTTGTGAACTTGGCGAGCTAGTCCTTCAAAAGTTCATTCGGTCCTTGATTTAGGAAGCTTAACTTCTCTTTGCATGGCAGCAAAGTTCTCACACCTACAAACTGGTTAAGCAATGCCACTTTTAAATCCTAAAAGCAAGTTATGCTTCCTGCTTTCAATGACCTGAACCTTGATAAGGTTTGATTGAAGGCTCTGCATATAATTTCTCGTGGAACTCTATAGAGTTCTATATATGATTCATAGATTTGAATGTGATCATCGAGGTCTATGAGTCCTTTGTAAGGCATCATTTGTGGAGGTTTAAACTTCTCCAGGAAAGGCGGTTCCATATGGAGAGAGCTAACAAATTGGTGTACATTACTTCTTCCCCGTGGTGAACATCAAGATTGTCCTCAAAGCTCCCAACTCGTCCCACAAGCTGCCTAATCTCACCTGTAGGGAGCCCTAAAGCTATTTGTATTTGCTAGTTTGTCTAGGATTTACTATTTAGTTATAAATTTGTATTTAAATAATTATTCAAAGTGGAGATGGATTTAAAAGATGGAGAAGATCACTGATCATGGTATTATTTGTGTTTAAATTTTTTTTTAAGTTTTTTAATTGTTGTTAAAAATAAAACTTGAAAAATAATTAAGAAGATTGCTCTTAGGTCTGGTTCTATATCAGATCGGTTGATCGCCCCATGGGTACTCCAATCGACTAGTGACAGCGTCACAGCGAACTATCAGATAGAGCCAGTCAACTAGCCCTTGTTATGGGTGGTCGATTGCCCAACATCAGAAGCGTTTTTTGTTATTTTTTCAAAAGTTTTTTTAATGAAACAATTGATGACTTGAATTTGTGCTCATATCTCTGTTGGTCTTGACTAATTTCTTTGTTAATTTTTAAGTGTTTTTAGAAGTAATTTAGTTGTTTTTAGTTTATTTTGTAAGTTTGTTTTAGTTAGAGTTTGTGGGTGATTCTCAAAGAATTTTTGGAGTAAAATTAAAGTAGTAGTGTAAAGGCTTTGAGGACGAGCGTTTAGGCCTTGAAAAGAGGTGAAAATAGAGTTTTGAAGTACAAAAACCTGAGACCAGGGTGGGTGCCATGGTGCCAATCACAGAGCGTCATGACTATAGAAGTTATTGTGCAAAATTTATGCATGCAGTTACGGTTCTTAAGCATAGCACCACTTTAAATTTCAGTCCAATGCCACGGTGCGATAAGGTAGAGCTGCGATGCTAGTTCATGTGTTTCTCTAAAAATTTGTTTTTCGAGTTCTAAAAAATTACAAAAATTGCCATTACAGCCCCAAGACTATAAATAGGAATTTTTAGAGTCATTTAGGGAATTCTTAGACTTAGAAAAAGAGAGAGAAATGTGGCTATAGCGAAGGAAAAGATGAGTCTACCAGAGACAGATTCGGCTTCAATTTGTCAACTAGTTTTCTTCTTTTTCCGTTTCTCATGGTAAGTTTTTGTTTTTGATGTTTCATATTTCCATTATGTTCTAAATTTTTTTTAGGGCTACGATGTAGTCAGACCCTAATTTTTAAATTATTTTATCAATTATTAATCGAAGAATTATTTTTCATGGTTGAGTATTCATTACTATTCTTAATGCTTCTAATTAACTGGCCACTAATTAGATGATTTATTAATTCATAATAAAACTAGAAGAAGATTTATGTTTTTTGATCACTGTGTTGAATGCCATAGACGGCATGTAAAATAGGAATATACTTGTATGGTTTGTGTAAACATTATATGAAAATCCATGAAACTTAATGACTTTTAAGTGTTATAATTCATATAGGAATATAGTAGATTAGCAATTAAAGGGATTTTTAGTGTAACTCAAAAGGGACCATTGAATAATTTAGGAATTTTGATTGTCAACTAAGATAATAATTTAAGATTGATTAGATAAATAATTCAATGCAGAATGGTTTAGTGAAATAAAAAACCCTAGAGTGCGTTAATATTGATTTTTCTTAATTTTATTAGTTGCTTCATTTTTAATTTAAGTGTTTAATTTTATTTTCAATAAAATTCTCATCTTTTAATTTGTTCAAATAAAGTTGAAATTGACACAATTTCAGTACTTAGTATTGATCATTTCTCATGGGACAATACTCGATTTTTTTACTCTTATTACTTAACAATAATAACGTACACTTGTGTTTGCAAAAATTCGTATCAACAATTTTAAGAAAAACTTTAGAAATGTTATGATAACCAGAAAATAAAATATTAAAAACAAACACTACATGAAGATGGATACAACAAGAAGATATAAGATAAAGAGTTGATAATATGTTTCGATTAAAATTTTGTAATCTTTATTTTCTTTTTTCTAGGAAGGAACCATAACATTATAGTTATTTATTATATTACTTATAGCTTTGCTTATTGTGTTGCTTGTTTGTTTTATAATATGTTTTGCTATGTATGTCGATAACATGTTATATGGAATAGGGAGTGCCACTCATTAAAATTTATTCATACATATTAAAATAAAACCTTGTTTTCTAAAATATTAAGTGGGAAATTTTTTTTTCAAAGAGAGGACCTAAGACCTCCATCGTTGGTCTATTGGTAACACGTAATGGTTTTGACCCTAGGACGGGATACATCATGTACCAGGTTGGATCTCTAAGAAGATAATTTGCTTTTGTATATTTTATCATTATTCACCCCTAGGTGATGATTATAAACCAAGGATAAAATAGTTGGAACGATAGTTAAATATTCAAGATTAATTTTATTATTAACCTCCCCTAAGAGCTTTGTTAATAAAATTAATGGAAAAAATAATTATTCGTATAAGCTGGACCAAGATAAGTTTTAGATAGTACATACTAATCGAATGAGATCTGGGTTTCTAATTTTTTATTGAATTTGGCAAGTTTCTGTTAGGCGACTTATTGAATTCTAAGTTAGGAATTATTGTTTTAAGGTTGTGATTTTTTTTTTCAAGGTTTTGACACCTAAACACATAATTTGCTCACTTATTTGATTGTGTTATCTTACTAAATTGTTATTGCTTGTCTGGTTATGTTTGGTATATGCATCCTTATTATAGATTAAAATGTCTAAAACTACATTATCTTCAATACTTTACAAAAATACATTAATCAACGAGAATTGTAATGATTGGAAATGGAACCTTAACATTGTCCTATTCTTTGATAAACTAAAATTTGTGCTAACCACCCTATTTTCTCATGCCTATAGGCTAATCGACTAACAAACAAATCCAAGCATATGATCGCTGGAAGGATGCTGACGATCAAGCTCGCTACTATATTATGGCTAGTATGAATAATGTGCTACAGGCTCAACATGAAGATCATAAAATTGCTAGGCAGATCATGGACAATCTTGAGGACATGTTTAGAGGCCAAGCCTTAACCAAGAGGCAAGGGGCTCTTTAAAAGCTTCTTAATTGCAAACAAAGACCAGAGACACCTATGAAGGAGCATATGATGTTGGTCATGGGTTACCTTGCTGAGACTCAAACTTATAGAGTTGACATTGATGTTGAGTCACAAATAACTATGGTTTTTGAGATTCTTTCTAAGGAGTTCATCCCATTCAAGAAGAAGAAGAAGAAGAAGAAGAGGAAGAAGAAGAAGAAGAAGAGAAACCTAAAAAATCTTAAATGCTTCTTCTATGGGAAGGTCGGGCACATGAAAAAGAATTACAAGGACTTCCGAGCTAAATGAGGTAAGTGTGCTTCTAGTTATTGACACATGTTTAGTTGAAGAATTAAGTGGCACTTGGGTCATAGATTCGAGACGACTAACCATGTTTGTGTTTCTCTATAAGGGTTCAAGGAAACGAGAAGTCTGCTAAATGAGCACGTCATGTTATGGTTAGCCGATATAGGTATGTCTACTTAATGCATCATAAGAGGGAAACTTTTGACAAGTTCAAGGAGTTTCGAGCTGAAGCGAAGAAGCAGTTAGATAAACCCATAGAAACACTTTAGTCTAATCGAGGTAGAGAGTACCTCTCAATGAGTTCTTAGGACACTTAGTAGAGGATGGAATTTTATCTCATTTGGCAGCGCTTAGCATTCCGTAGTAGAATGGTGTGGCGGAGAAAAAAAAAGGACTTTATTGAACATAATTACATCTATAATGAGTTATTCAACATTGCCTCTATCTTTTTAGGGATATGCACTCTAAATCGCTTGTTATCTTTTGAATAATGTGCTTTCAAAATCAGTTTCTAAAACTTCTCACAAGTTACGAATAGGTAGGAAGACATCCTTAAACCATATTTGCATGTGGAGATGTCCTGCTCATATTTAGATAAGGAAATGAATAGGTAGGAAGCACGTTTGAAGGTGTGTGTGTTTGTAGGATATCCAAAAGGGACAAAAGGTGGCTATTTCTATAACAAAAAAAATATATATATAAAGTCATGGTTTCAATAAATCCGACATTCCTTCAGGAAAGTTAAATGAACGACTTTAAGCCTCATAGTAAAGTAGTACTCGAGAAAATAGTGAGTGATTTGATCACTCCAGTGGTTCCAGTAGAAACCGATCCAATCAATATAGGAAAACCTACAAAACAACAACCTAGGAAGCTTCAGTATAGTGGGAGAACCCAAGAGGTATATGTTTGATGGTGAAGCTTTCTTGGCTGAACTAGTAAAACATGATAGGGATACTTACACTTACAAAAAGGCTATGAAGGATGTTAATCCAAGCTCTAGACAAAAGTTATGAATACTGAGAGGAAGTCTATAAAGAGTAATAAAACCTGGGAGCTTATGGATTTTTCTAAAAGGGTAAAACACATAGAGTGCAAGTGGGTCTATAAGAGAAAAAGAAGAGCATATGGAAAGTCAAAACTTATAAGGCTAAACTGGTAGCAAAGGGATACACACAAAAGGAAGAAATCAATTATGCGGAAACCTTTTCGCTTGTGGCCATTGTTAACTCCATCCGTGTTCTCTTGTCCATTGTTGTCGATCTCAATTATGAGATTTGGTAAATGGATGTCAAGACAACATTCTTAAATGGCTCTCTTAATGAGACTATATATATAGTGCAACTAGACGGGTTCAAATCTAAGGGTCAAAAGAACAATGTCTACAAATTTCTAAAATCTATTTAGGGACTTAAGCAAGCTTCCTGTTTTTGGAACATAAGATTTGACTAAGTGATCAAGACTTATGGGTTTGAATAAAATATGGATGAACCATGTGTCTATAAACACATTAAGGATAGGAAAGTAGCTTTTCTACAACTCCATGTAGATGACATTTTGCTTATTGGTGATGATATAACAGCGTTGTCATCGATCAAAGTTTAGTTGGCCAAGTAGTTTGACTTAAAGGACTTAGGAGAGGTTAATTATATTCTGGGAATCTAAATCTTTTGAGATAAAAAGAACAAAATGATAGCCTTATCCTAATCCTTATGCATAGAAAAAATTCTTGTGAAGTTTGCAATGCAAAATTCCAAGAAAGGTGGGCAATCATCTAGAGCTGAAATTACTTTTTCTAAGAGAGACAGTCCAAAGACTGATAAGGAAAGAGAATATATGAGGAAGGTGTCTTATACTTTGAGTAGGTAATCTCATGTGTGTTATGCTTTGCACATGACTTGACATATGCTATGCGGTTAGGATAGTAAGTCAATTTCAGTTAGATCTATGATTGAGCCATTGGGTTGCAGTCAAGCATATTTTCAAGTATCTGAGAAGGACTAAAAGTTATATGCTAGTGTATTCTGATAAGGATTTAACACCTCTTGGATACATTGATTCAAATTTCCAAACATGTTTGGATTCGAAAAGAACGACTTCTAGATCTATGTTTACTCTCGATGGAGGCGTTGTCGTTTGGAGAAATGTAAAGCAAAGTTACACTTCTGACTTAATGATGCTTCTAGTGATGTTTCGAAAGAAGCAGTGCAGCTTTGTAAGTTCCTTAGGGATCTTGAGGTAATCCTTGATATGAATAAGCAAATTACATTGTACAGTGATAACAATACATCGATAGTTAATGCCAAGGAATCAAGATATCATAAGATGAGTAAGCATCTAGACCAAAAGTATCATGTGATAAGGGGCTTTATTGACAACATTGTTAATCCTTTCATGAAGACATTGCCTATAAGGACCTTCGAGATGTTGGAAAAATATTTCATAGTGGAATTTTAAAATTTTTATATCAGAGTATTTTCAAAAAACACAAGTTCGACATGCTATATGGATAAATTAACCAGATCTTACTAACGTTTTATATGCCGAAAAGCTTCTTCAATAAGTGAAGAGAAGTAATGTTCCAAAAAGACCTCAACCAACTAGTCTTTTTTGCTATTCTCTATCCACAATCGGAGTGAGTGTGGGCTTGCACATACAGCTCTTCCACCAGGTGACTCTCCTTTCAATTAATTGAGAAAACCTAAAGCTAGTGTTTATGATTTATGAACAAGAGCTCTCAGGGAGTTTTTAGAATCTCACCAGTAGAGTTTTATTCTTAGTCTCTCAATTGATCTAAATGATAATAAGACTCACTTTCCTTTTATAGAGGTTGGGCCCAAGAGTCAATTCTTATCAAATAAGGCCTCAAAAATTCGAATTAGAATCAAATTCAGATTAATATCTTAGCATGCCGATCTGTCTAATTGGCATGCCGAACTTGCCCCATCAGCAGGCTGAACCTACGATAAAAATCTCAGTGAATTTTTTATTTTTCGCCCTAGATTCTATAGGATAAAGTCTCAGTTTTAATTCAAATAACCTAATAGAAAAGTTATCTAATTAAAACAACTTTATATAGATAATCTCTTAGGAAAATAAATAAATTCCTAATAATTCAACAAGTTTATCTTGAATTAATTCAAAATTAATCGAATCGATAAACATACATGAATTATCCATTCCTTATTATTCAACAAGTTTATCTTGAATTAATTCAAAATTAATCGAATCGATAAACATACATGAATTATCCATTCCTTATAATTCAACAAGTTTATCTTGAATCAATTTTGATTAATTTTATCACAAAATTAATTTAACTGATAAACAGACATGAATTATCTAATTTTATTGAATTTCAGTCAATCGGATAAATATGACATAAGTCACCAGAGGACCTGATGGACCTATATAGTTCAATCTCTCAATAATTATGAAACCCAATATCGTAGATATACATTTTAAAATTATCAACTACAACGCTACTCCACTAAAAGCTTGGAGCTACACTTTCGAACTATATAGAATTACGAAGCTCGTATAGCTAAGTCTCCATGACATATCATAGTGTATCGTATCCCCATAGGATTATCCATAATCGGCTTAAGGACAAGTTTTGTCTTACCTTCTTGATTATTTTTATCTTATATTTCATTATCTAACCATCAGAAAACTTACAATCCAAAGATGGTATATCATTCAGTTACACCTATGTATCCAAATGGTTGAGCGCTCCAATTTTTCAATTATAGGATAACGCATATAAGAGGATATCACTACTCCTAAAGAGAAGTAATATATTCCATATCTATGAATAATAGGTCTACGCTATCTAGAGTCATGCCTCCAATGTACCGGCATGCGTACCACTATTAAAATGTGGGTGTTACCCTTTGGTACATTAAAGACACAAGTCAAGACAACGAACTCACTATTCATCTCAGGATTAAGATACAATACAAATAATTGTCTAAAGTGAATCGTTTTACCAAGACAGAATTATTAATCTAAATCAATTCACTTTATGTCCCGATCCAATACATCGTCACCTATGACAATGTGCCAATATTTCTATTTACGGAGTCCACCTCCGATGGTCAAGACAAACCATCTCCTATTAGGGATATAGACAACATAACAATATTTGCATGAATAAAATACCCAACTTTATTCCCTCGATTGTAGATCTTATGATTTAGACTGTTATCTTAAGAATCATGTCTTCCGCATAATCTGTCCATCATATGCCCAATTCTTAAAGGTTTAGAATGACAGTCTTAGACTTTTGTTTGCTTAACACACATTCAACAAATATAAACGTAAAGAAGACAAAATTTGATATATAAATAATAAATAAATTTTTTATTAATAAAAATGTATTCAAAAACATATTATATTTTCACTCCTTAGGGCATACACATCTAACCCGAGAAGCATATAGAGGGTACGGGAATGTGTGACTTGTCACATTTACTCATGAGGGCAAGTGAGAGATTATAAGACTAGTTGCCCTAAGGATTAAATTATATAATAGTTTTTGAGACATTTAATTAATAAAGAGTTAATTATTTCCATATATCAAATATGTCCTCTTTATGTTCATTTATGTTAAATTTATGATAAGCAAAAAAAGTCTGAGACTGTCAATCTAAACCATTAAGATCGTGCATATGACAGACAATTTATGTAAAAGACATGAATCTTATAGTGATGGTCTAAATATAAAAAGTTCGCAATTGAAGGGATAAAGTTAGGCAATTTATTCATTTTAAGATTATTATATTGTCTACATCTCTTACAAGAGATGACTTGTCATGGTCATCGGAGGGAGACTCCTTAAGTAGAGACATTGGTATATTGTCATTGGTGATTAAATATTGGATACGAACTAAAGTTGAATTGATTTGATTAATAATTTTATTTTGAATAAATTAATTCACTTTAGACAATCATATGTGTTACATCTTAATCCTGAAATGAGTCAACCAAAGGGTGACATCTTAAGTTATATCAAAGTATGCATGCTGGTATATTGGAGACATAACTCTTGATTAATGTAATTCATAGATATGGATTCTATAGCTCTTTTGTAGAGTTAATGATATTTTTCTTATAGGCATTATCTTGTAATTAGAACCTAGAGTGCTCAACCATTTAGATACATATGCGTAACCAAAAGGTATATTAATTGTATTGGTTATGAATAGCAATTATTCCAATGGTGAGATAATGGAATATAAGAAAAATATAATTGGGAAGATAGAACAGAATTTATCCTGAAGTCGATTATAGATATCCTATAGAGATGTTGCATATTATGATATGCCATGAATGGTTAACTTATTGGAGTTTTGTGATTTATAGATAGTTCAAGCGTGCAGCTCTAAGTTTTTAGTGGGGTAGGTTTAAAATTGATAATCATAAAATGTACGTGTTAAGGACATCTTTTTTTTTTTTTTTTTTATAATTACTAGAGCTTAATCTATATATGCCTATTGAGTCCCATTTGCTAGCTTACGTATTTTTTGATAACGATACAACGTGTTTTTCTTACAAATTGATAACTTATGTTAATTCTCAAATTGGCAAAAATTTGATATTGGATTTAATAATTCATATTAGTTTATTGGTTGAATTAATTTTATAAATTAATTAAAGAATAAACATGTTGAATTATTTGTACATATTTTATTTGTATCGAATTATCTGTATGTGACTGTTTTAATAATATAACTTCTGTATTGAGTTATTTGAATTAAAACTAAGGCTCTGTAAAGAATTCCTAAGGTCAAATAAAGTAGTGATTATTCAATTGGTTCAAACAGGTAGATTAGATAGCTCTCCAAGAGCTGAAAAACATGTAACCGCGTCTGCCATGTCAGCCTGATCTACTAGACATAGTGTAGTCCGGTCGGCCACCCCTGGCATGTCAGTGATATGTGTGAAACACGTTTTTAGTTGTAGGAGTTGACCCAAACTTAAAGAATTTAAAAGCCTAATGTGATAAGAATATGTCTCCAACCGACCTCTATATAAAAGAAATGTGTTTCTATTGTTTCTTCAATCACTTGAGAAATTTAGATGAGAATATTTTACTAGAAAGTCTAAACTCTCATAAGCTATTATTCATTGTCAGAACCTTAGCACTTGGTTTTCTCTTGTGGTTGGACAAAGATATTGCCTGATGAAAGACTAAATGACGTGCGACCACCTTCATTCCAATCATGGAAAAGAAAATAGTAAAGAAGTTCAGTTGGTTAAGGTTCTTCTTATAAAGTTCTCTCATAGCAGTTCTAAATAAATCCTTTCTATTAGAAGTACAGTTTTAGGTCTACAAGAGGTACGAAGATCTTAGATTAATTTATATACATAATATGCCTAACTTGTTTTGGGAAAAAGATTTTAATTAAAAATTTTTAAAATTTTCTAAGTACTCATTTTCTAACAATTATTGTGTTTTCTTCTTTTATCTTTCACCTTCTTATTTGATTTTTTATATGGTACTAGAGCTTCATATTTTGAAGTAAGTTGTTTCTTTTTTCATATGTAGTTTTTTTGCATGTTTTAATTTTCTTGATATTTGGTCATTTTGAAATTCAATTATATTTTTCAGATGTTGTTTTTAATAAACATTGTCAGTCAAAGTTTATGTGTCTATTGTGTGGTTTTTTTAGGAGGTTGAGTTTTCTTATCATCATCATCATCATCTTGGTGGTGTTTTATAGTTGAGTATGAAAACATTAGCATTTTAATGCTTGCATTGTCTTCCAATTGCTTAATTTCCAATTTATGAACCTTGTTGATTTAAGCTTTGTGTTGTTCGATATAATATAACTATATTATGTTGCTTGTAGTTTAATGTCATTTTAGTTTGGTGTCGTTCTCAACGTACAGTTACCTATTCTAATTGTTTTGTTTTACAGCCTTTGTTTTTTCTTAGAAAAATTGTCATTTCAAGGGAATTAAATTTTCCTTTTCATTTCGTAATTTGGATAAGCTATTTTGGGGCCCTTTACACAATGCCTCAAAAATAAAGGTTTGATTGATTTACGTCACTAAAAAAATAATTGCAAAAAAATGCCACGTCACATCATTATATTATAATTTATAATTCCAAATATACCCTTACTAAAAAAATCAGGATCACATAACATTCCACAAAGAGTAATTCTATTAAACCTTGGGTTATAACCTCGCTAACAAAAACAAAAATGTCAATGTTACTGAGATTGTCGAGATTTTAATTTCCTAATAATGTTATAGATATTGTTGATGTTGACAAATATTCCCAAAAAAATGGATACATTGAGAAAAACTTGTAATTTTTCTTATAACTTTGCATAATGCTAAAATAATAAATATTACTTAATATGAACTATGTTAATAACATAAATGATATAATTTTGGTCTAATATGAGCGTTATATTGCTTACAATAAAAAGATGCCATCATTATATATATTGATTATGATTATAATATTATTTTAGATGCTCATTATAAATAAGGTACAATAATATAATAGAGTGCAAAAAAAAAAAAAAAAAACTACCATGATACCTAATAAAATACACATAAACTTCAAGTATCTTTAATACCAAAAGGAGTTTTTAGGTGGTTAAAAAGCATTATGTATGTTCTGATCTTGATCTAAATAATATATCTGCTAGACTATTTAATAGTTTTGGAGGTAATTCTTGATGTTCTACATGTATGTTTCTTGATATCTTCCTATTGTTAACCCATAAATTAGATATTGTTGCTTTGTCAATCTTGATGAGTAGTCTTTATGGAGTTGTAATGATATCTCTATACTAATTTGTGGTTAAGGATATAAAACTATGTCAAAGAAGCCATCGTAGTTTTGTACTTCTAAACTCATTCTAGTTTAAGAACTATAAAGAATTTTATATCCTTAAGAATTTTGGTTCGTTCCTTAATTCATAGACTCAAAACTCAAGGCAACAAAATCCTCATTAGTTTGATTCATTTGAGTTACACCACGTTTTTATATGCTCTGTGAAGTACAACAATTGAAACTAGTAGACAAAAATAGTAAAAATATAATGCACACATCTATATGTAACATGACACAAGGCTTTGCATAAAAGTCACAAACTATTTATTTCAAAAGAAAAAATTATTTTATAAATAAATAAGTCTTAATAAATACTTTTTTATTATTTTTAGGTTCAAAATATTAGTTACATTTTATCAAAAAATAATTAACAATTCCAATAAAACTGATTTATGTGCAAAAAGGGAAATTTTATGGGCCTTTTTGGACATTTTAAGAAAATTTCTAAAAATATCTTAAATGTTCATGAATATTCACCAATATTACAGATATCTGTGGATATTGTAAATATTCTATGGACATCCCAAAAGAAAACACTCTCTCATATCTATGTTGAGACTTCAAAATATGGATATTGTCGTGACAATATCGACAATATCGTTTACGTTTTTATCCTTACCCACTACCAACAACAGAATGGAACCAAGTCTCAAAAGTATACTATATAATAGATTAGGGCCTACAGTATTATGAATAGTAGGGTTTTAACCCATACGGATGAAAAGATTTAGAGAAAACTACATAAAATGCCCCATTATGGACACCTCTTATTAAAAATGCCCTCATTTTCTTAACTTTTCAAAACTTCCCCTTTTCTGATTTTATTTTTTAAAATATTAATTACACATTTACTATTTTAGCCATTATAAATCAATCTCAAAAATTGAAACCCTAATTCTCTCTCTATTCCCTCATGAGGGAGTAAGAAGGGAAGGTAACTTAAACTTTTAATAAATTATCGATTTCTAATAAAGGGGTGGTTTTAATAAGTGATATGTTGGAGGGCATTTTTAATAAATTGAGGCATTTAGGGTGCATTCTTATAAGTTTCAGTTTCTCAAAGATTTATCCAGCACAAGCCCATCACTGGAGTTAAACTTCTAGCAGCTAGAGCTCTTGCAAATCTTCAAGCCGAAGCTGAACTTCCAAGCGAGCATACGATGACAGCTCGACAAAAAGCCAGAGATCTCCTTTGGGCGGAGATCGAGCTATCAACATAAAAAGAAGCTTCCACACCTCGCGATGGTAGGATTACCCAGTGAGGAGATTATCGACATAGTTGCTGAGCATCTTGAGCTTGGTGCTGCCTTCAGAAGCTAAACCGGTGGACATCTCGATGATCATGGCGACATTGACCTGTCTCATCTTCCTAATAGGTGTTGCACTCTTCTCCTCGAACTCCTTCAGTATCGCCATGGCCTGTGCCCACTTTCCGAGATCCTTATCCGATGCCATACTGCCAACACCATTGCGCACACCACCGCCACACCTATCACCACCTTCTCCATCTCACCACCCCAAATTGCTCATAAACAAACAAAAAAAAAAAAGAAGAAGAAAAGAAAAAACCACAAAAAATCCTTCTTTTTTTTCTTCTATCTAAACAGAAAATTCTGATTTCAATCTGATTATCAATTAGAAATTTCACAAAACTTTTCAGGAGATGAAATTGTAATTACTAGCATGCATGCATTTTTCAAATAAACATTTGCAACAAGAGCTTTGGAGGATTGTGGGAGAATATGGAAAAGAAAAAATTGAAGAAAAATTTTTTGAAAAAAAAAACCCAAAATCGGAGGAGATAAGAACTGAAACTAATAAATTTGACTCTAATTAATTAAAATTGAGTTGCTTTTGAAAAAAGTGTGGAGCCATGCCAGATTTTTTTGCTCCACCACAATGATGATAGAGACAGAAAGGAGGTTGGGATGTGGGAGAAAGAAATAGAAAGAAAAGAAGGGGAAAAGCCCTAACACCAAAACAAGGGTCTATTAGTCTTTTTAATTTGATTATCATCTTTATTTGTAGCATTTAATTAGATAGTCTTTTTCGTTGCGACACAAATTAATCTTGTTATCTTGAAACAGTGCTTTTGTAAACTTTGTTTTAGTACTATGCCTTTCAAAACGCTATCGTTATTTTTTCTTCTTGTTGTTTTTGTTTATATTTTTTACTCTGATTTTTTTATTTATATTTTTGCTTTTATGTTGAGCGTTATTTTTCCTAAATATTACTTGAATGTTTATTCATTTTTTATAGTGCCACCGTTGTGAGAAGTTTTTTCAATCTGATTTAATTTGTGTGGTAGAAAAATATGCTATCTTTGCCCATTTTTTTTAGGATTAATTACAACAATTCTCTCTGTACTATAGTTCTTCTAACACTTTGTCTCTTGAATTTCAAAGTGTAACATCCGTTCCTCCTGAAGTATGAACTGTCAAAAAAATGTTCCTTCTGTAAGAATTTTAATTGAAAATTGACAAATAATTTTAAAATTAGAGGTATTTTAGTAATATACTTATAAATATAACATCAAAAATTAAATCTATAATAAAATAATCTTTATTGATGATTAAAAATAAAAAAATATCAATTAAAACTATAATACCATCTTGATCACTCCTTTTTTATATGCAAAAACTTTCTTTAAAAATTTATTAATTTTTTTCACACCCAAAAAGTATTTTTAAAATTTAGAAGTTATAGATACTAGCGAAACAAAAATATAACAAAAATAAAGTCAATATAACAAAAAATATAATACAAATGTAACAAAAATAAAGTCAATATAACAAAAAATATAATACAAATGTTTCAAATAGAAAAAAAAAACTCAGATAGTATTTAATGAATTTTTTTTTCATACTTTTAAAGTTTCATTGGTTTTTATAACTTTTAAAATTTTAAAATATTTTTTGGGTACAAAAAATATTAATAAAATTTAAAGAAAATTTTAGTATACCGTAAAAAGAGGGATCCAGATGGTACTATGGTTCTAATTGTTTTTTTTTTTTTTGTTTTTAATTATCAATAAAGATTATTTTGTTATAGTTTTAATTTTCATGGTTATTTCTATAATAGGATTATCAAAATACCCTTAATCTTACAATTATTTGTCAAATTTCCGTTAAAATTCTAGCAGAAGGATTATTTTTGTTAACGACTCATGCTTCAGGAGGAACAAATGTTACTTTTTGAAATTCGGGGAGAGGAGGCAAAGTGTCACAAAGGCTATAGTTGAAAAAAAATTTTGTAATTAATCCTCTTTGCTATGGTAATATTACTTGACTAGATTACGACACGTTGTAAAGGTAAGCCGTAAAACATGTACACGAGCAAGTTGTTTGTAAGTTATGTTATTTTCTTTATGCTATGGTTGGTTCTAAAGTTGTTTGAAAATTATTTCCTTTTCATTACGCTATTATCGGTTTTATGATGGTGCTTCCCAACATCATGTCCTTTTAAACGTTTTTCACTCCATTAGAACAACTGAACACCTCAACAAACGTAAAATAGTGAACATGTAAAGTAGGAGCTAAGTCAAAAGATCACAAGCTTTAATTTGCAAACCAAACTCGTGCTTCAAAACACGAGTAAACTGCCATTTACAACACTAAGTTACAGAACATTTAGATGTGGCCCACCTAGGAGCAAATTTTCTCAAAGAACAAAAAGTGAGAGCAACCTAGAGGGGTGCAGAAAAAAAAAAAAGATGTGAATTCGCAAAGCTACGTGGTGTTCTATATCTCGTGTTACATTTCGAAGAAAACCAAGAGTAAGACTCGCTATTGACTACACACGGTAAATTGCATTTGAGGATAAACATGAGGAGGTCACATTGTTGACAGTTTTCCCCCGTGAAAGAACTTTCCAGGCTCGTTTTCCAATTCTTAAAATCATGTCAAAAGAGGAGGCAACTGGGGGGACAGAAAGACGCTGAATTTGCGACATAAAAGACTCTTTGATAGCAGGGCAGGATCAAGCATCAGGCTTTCGCCTCTTTTTCCTTGAAGCTTTGGCAAGAGCATAGGATATCTCCCTTTTCCGCTTAGAGTTGTTGTTGTTACTGTTGTCCTTGTTGTTAGTATTAATGTCGATGCAAAGAAACTCTGTGCCACCATTCTTATCGCCGTCCACGCCAGAACTATTTCCATAATCTTCGGAAGTATCATTAACAAAAAATTTAAGCCTCCACAAGGTAGATTCACTCTGCATAGGGAACACATTAGTAACCATTTAGTTAGCAGCATGAAAAATGTCGATGCATAATGAAAAATGAACAATTGAGAGTGAGACACAAGTGATGCATCACCTGGGCATCAATGTCGAGGTTCACCACATCAGCAGCAGGTTGGAACGTGGGATCAGCTTGAGCAACAATCTCCAAAGCCCTGTTAAGATTTTCAGGTGACATTCTGGCCAGAGCTGCTCCCAACCTTCTCTTCTCTTCCACAGAAAATTTTCTGAAACCACCGTATCAGTATTAAGTTCCATGACTGTGGATATGAAAAACTAGGAATTCATATGTAAGATCAATCACTTATGCAGAGTTCCTGGTGGCAGGTAAAGCCACCAGGAACCCACCCAGTTATTCTTGGTTTGAGAAAATACATTCCCATACACATGACGAGGTACTATAAGCTGCAGTGAACATGTTGAATTTCCGTTCATATTATGACAGTGCGAATAAAATTTCAACTTCTTAAAACTCAAGCCACGCATCAAGCATAGCGTAAACAGGAAACAGTTTGAAATTATAGATTCCTAAATCTTTGCCTACCAATTGATGTTTCTGTTCTTTAGACTCTAGAGGCACACTAAACTTTTAGCTCCCATACCCTAACATTCAATCTTCTGCTCACCCATAAGGACAAGTCAACAATGTTCAGATAAAAGTAGGTTACTTGGGTGAAAAGGACTCTCTATTGTGTCACAATGTAATTGCTCTAAGAGATCTTCGATCGACATTTTTCTTTTTCACTTAGATAAAAGTGCTTGTTAACCAATGATGACATATCAACCTAACTCCAACTCACATATTAATATGATTTCAATTATGTTTAAAAACTCAAAAAAAAAAAAAAAAATCCAACAGATCTACTGTAGAACTTTGTTTCTTTTTTTTTTTGTTTTTGGTAAGAAACAGAAAAACTTTTATTGAAAAGAAAAAGAAGATATTTGCAGAACTTTCAAGATGGGCGAGAAGTCCATCCAGAACAGGACAAGTAAAAAAAAGAAAAGATCTAAATAATCTAAACGCTCAATACACCCGAAACAAATCCTGTTAATCCTATTGTTCGATCTCAAAACATCCTCCCACCCTAACATTATCAAAGAAATAATGGCAATAAAATTACACAAATGAAGTGATATAGATCGAACCTGCATTTCTGAACAACCATTTTTCGTAGATCATCTAAATGTTCATCAATCTCATTCAGCTGAAAAGATACATGTATAGTCAAGCCAGATTACCATCATACTTTTATTAATGGCAAGACTGTCTAAACAGAAAAGGGAGAGAATTAAGCTCACTGGGAAAAATGTCTTGGACATGCTTGAAAAAATCCAAAGAGTATTCATGGATATGCTGACAACATACCTCATCGCTCACATCACTAGCAAATTTGGCACACTCAGCCTCGTGAGCAAGTTGCTCAAGCAACTTTTCCTCTTTCACCTCTACTTCTCGTATTTTTTCCTGCAAGTACGTAGCTTTATAAGTTAGAAATTTGAGCAAATAAAAATCAACGAATCAACAAGTTACTCTTCATACATATAACACGGAAAAAAAAAATCAGAAAACAGCACTGGATGAGCATATCATGTCAGACTTGTAATTACCTCTTCCTGCACTCTAGGCAGAAACCGCTGCCACATCTCCTCAAACCTTTTCAGCAAAGTTTTGGCCATACCATGAATTTCGCTTTTCTCTTCATTATATTTCATTGCGTTTTCAAAAACCAATGTCACATCATCACATATTTGTCGAACATTTTTATATCCAGTGCCATCCCTAGCGTCCATTTGTTTTTGTATTGTACTCAAATCCATAGGCTTGTCGATTACCTAATATATGAGAAAATCAATTAAAAGCAAGTAGAAGAAATCAGATACAAAGAAAAAATAATAATGAATAACAGGCTAGCAGAGGTCAAGAAACAGAAAAATTTAGTAATAAAATAAAAGTATGCAGAAAAAAATACCCTAGTCAATACTCTTATCCCAGTGACACCCTCAAAATGGCTCAATTATCTTAATTTCACAAATGATTTGCGCAATAAACAATAACGTTTAAGCGTTCAACAGAAAAAAACAAGTTATCGATTTTGATCGTATAACTGCCGTTTAGTTGTGCCCAGACAGTACAAAGAGTCCAATCTCACACGAACAAGAGAGTGCATCTGAGATAGTAAAATAAATATGCAAGTAATAAAAACTCTGACCTCATGCAAGCAATATCTCACATGACTAGCCTCTATAGTAAAGCAAGGAGGCCAATGGAGACCCACTGTGAAGTCAAGATTTGAATACTCTATAATGTACTCATTCCCAAAAACATTTAGTTCCAATCACGTTAAAAAGGCAAGGAAATATATATATATATATTACCTTGACTACAAAATTCTGTAGAAAAATCTTTTGTGTCCATTCATTGTTTTTTGCAACCATAAAGGCATGCCTATGACTTGTATTCTGTATAATATGGTATAAGTAATCGGATCAACAACATATGTTCCTACTAGTGGACTACAACACACATTTTATCTGCCAATTCATAGTAGCAAATTTGTAGAGAGATTGATAAACTTTACCTGATAGTAGTCATCCAAACCTAGACCTTCTACATCCACAGGCTGCATAAAGGGCCATGAGAGCTTATGTCTTGTAATCTGTTACCGAGTCAAGATGAATACAAATTAGAAATTAACTACATTGTTGCCATATTTGTACAATTGAACCTTATGCATCCACCAACTTGAAAACCAAATAATAGAAAAGAGAAAACAATACGACAAAGCTCTAAAAAAACCGAAGAAAGTTGAGGAACACGTGACTATTGTTTTCCAAAGGAAACAAGTTCATGATGAGATCAAAGACCCAAAAGTCTAAGAATGAAAAGCACAATGTAAATGAGCAACTTGCCTGATTCAATATAGTGCCGAATTGGCGCATGAGGTCATTCATTCTCTTTGCAGCAGCGGCTTCCTTTCTTGCTATTTCTCTAAGATGCTTCCTAATACCCGGGACATGTTTATCGTTATATTTATCCTTAAGACTTGAGCTGTCCTTAGACGCCTTTACCTGCTTCTTACCTGTACTAATGTTGCCTTTTTCTATCTCATTCATTTTTCGCTCAATCTGCAAGAAAGACGCATAAGAATAGCTATACATTAATATCTTACTAAACATGTAAGAAAATAATCCATGAAACAGGGCGAAGACTACACAAATCGGGAACTAATGTATAGAAGAATGCGTAGACAGTGTAACTAGTTTCTAACCAAATAACAGGGATTCTTACCTGCTCAACCTTCTGGCAAATTTCATCAACACAATGGATATAACTCTCCGCTTCTCTGGCATTATTATGACCACCAACTATCGCATTAATTGCAGCATCTGAAACAGGTTTATCCATTGGAAGTCACCTGATACAAGTTCAGTAAAGGGTTATTAATTACTGTGGATAATGCTAATAAGTGTAACTCCTCAAATCATAACAACGTAAGTGAGATAATTGCATCAGCATGTCCTTTAACAATTATAAAATTTGGGAATCACAGATGAAAATCCAATGAAATCTCTAACTCTTAAAAAAAAATCCCAAGAATCTTCCCTTAAATCCCATGAATGGAAAACTGTAAGTACCCCAATCGGCTCACAGACCATGTTGTAAAGCAGAAGAACAACAGTGGGAAATATAACAATTTTCCACGAAATTAACAATCTTTCAACAGTTTCACCAATCGAAGAGAAAGGAAAAGAAAACGCAAAAATAAAGAAAGAAAAAATGAAACAAATAAAGAAAGTTAATAATCTTCTCGGAATTCAAGAATCTAATCCACAAGATGAAACAGAGATTGATTTATCTAATACATTGTGTTCCTCTCACACTTCTTTCACAAACAATTCAAGAAAAAAAAATTTCCCAATTCAAGAACCCAATACACGGAAAAAAAGAAGAAGACCAATTTCCCCAATTCTCTCTCCTTCACAGAAAACAATAACGAAAAAGAAAATCAACTTTTTTACATGATCATGGGAAGAAACATACTAAATTCTTTGAAGGTATGAAAATCAAAAGCATTATCGCAACTAAGAAAAAGAAATCAAATGAACGTAATCCATAAAAAACTTTTGAGAAGAAAGAGCCCTACTCAGTTAGTATATACTGTTCATACAACCACAACAAATGCAAGAACTTTACAGTTTACATATACATTCGTTTGTACAAGTGCTTTGAGAGTAAGAATGAAATTGTAGAGAGAGAGAGAGTACCACGGGATTGGAAAGACGAGGAAGAATTTTCAGTTGGAAGAGTGGGCGACGAAGGCGGAGCAGAAAACGAAGGATTGTTGTTGTTGGACGGGCTGCCCTTGCGCAGACCTGGCAGCTTGAAACTTTCTCTCTCTCATTGGTACTTAAAAAGTTGAAACGACGGAGTTTTGTTCTCCCACCCTTTTTCAAAAAAATTTACCCAATGAATGACCTCTTTTTTTTTTATCAATTTTTAACACAAAAAAAGAGACTTTTTAAGTATCAAAACAGTTTCAGTTTTTTTTCTTCTTGTTGAAATTTCTTACCTTGCTATAGTCATTTTTCTTTATCTTTCTGAAAAAACTGAGACATCTTACCTACTCAGAAAAGCATGTTTTTTAGTAAAGAAAAAAAGATTATTTCTTAAATTTCAAATTTTATTTGGCATTTTTTTCAAAATTTGCCCTTTTTTCCCCCCAATTTTAGGCACTCTATTCTCTTCCTAACTTCACCATCCTAGATGTACAAAAATCCTTGGGTTTTTTTTTTCTCTCTTTTTTTCTTTTAAATGGAAAAAATCCCTTTTATAACAATTTTGTTTCTTTTTCGTCATGTACGATTATCCGCTTTAGTTGGTGTTTTTGTAACTCGTCCTTGAATTTTAATCAAAATGTACCCTTTATAAAAAAAAAAAAACTATATTTCTTGATATTAATTTATTTTATAGAAAAATTTAAAATGTTTGGGCACGGTCATGTCTCTCTCTTATGAATGCATTAATGAGTGACTTAGGTCAAATTACCAGAGATGTCTCATATTTTCCATTGGAAATCATTCAATTATTCAATCCCATAGCCCGCATTAGTTACAAAATCTAGAATGTGGTTAGATGGGAAGTTTCTTCTTTTAAATTTTCTATTTTCATTGGTTGATAACTCTGCCTTGTTGTCCATGTGGCACACGTATCCTCGGCTTAGTATGTCGGTCTGAGCCCAATTATGCTTGGGGTCCTTTTAAGGAAGATGGTGGGTCGATTTGAGAAGTAACGCTTTTCTGGTGTCTTTTTTTTTTTTTTGTGATTTTATGTCTTGTAAAAAAAAAGTGTAAAATAAAAACTATACCACCTCAATAAATATAAAAACACTGTTTTTGTAAATATTTTGACTTAAGGTTAAACAAATATACACTATTTAGATTTTTAAACCCTTTTTATTTAGAAAAAATAATATGAATCAAAACAAAGAGAAAAATAACAGAACACAATAATAGTAATAAAAACAGGTTTACCACCTAATTTACTTGAAAATGGTCGAGTTTATTAGGCCGTTAAGGCAACACAATAATATGAATTTAAAAATAATAGATTTTTCATGAATTTAAAAATAATAGATTTTTCAAAGCAAAGGTTATAAATGCTGTTAAATATTACTCAATATCAATGAATATTAGCCAAACAAATCAAACAGCTACGGACTTAAATGCCCTCAATTAAAAATCCGACTTTTTTCCTCTCTTCCTTGTCTCTCTCTCTTCACCCGTAGATCTTTGTTCTCCCTCTAACTCTCCCACCCGCGTCTCTTCCTCCTCTTTCTTCTGCTTCCCCAACTTGCTTTCGTTGGCGCTGCCACGGACCGAGGTCAACAGCTTCTTTTCCAAAACCAATTCGACCATGCAGTCACGGTTCTCTCTCTTTCTCTCTCATCATCGACAAGATTGGAGGCGTAACGCCGTCGACCCACTACACGCTGGCAACTCCATGGCCATGACGAAGATTCTCTACGACCCAGGCTAGTCGCGTCCGAGTTCGCCCGTCGTCGTGATCATGACTCGAGTCTGCCCGTCATCGGCCCGCCGCTCGTCGCCCTTCACCGTTGCAGATTGGCTGTCAAGATGAGAGGGAGAGAGAGAAGGAGAGAGAGAGAGATAAAGACAAGGAGAGAAAGAGAGGCGAGTAAGAGAGAGATATGAGAGGAGAGAGAAGAAGATATTTGATTTATACAAAATTTGACATTTATTGAACATTTTCTTTATACTTGTTATGAATTTTAATTGGTACTCTAAGATTTAACATTTTTCTTATTCTCCTTATATATTCTATTTAAACAATAAAACTCGATATTTCAAAATCAAATATAGGTGTTTGTAGCTACAAATCACCCCGAATACAGAATGGAGATGAATGTCCAAACTCCTTGTTTAGGGGAAAATGTTAAAACAATTTTTTTTTTTGGAAAAGTACAAATTGGAATTTTTTTGGCCAGTCATTTTGTATGCAGGAAAATTCAAACGTTGTGGCGAATTTATTGTGTATATATATTTCTTTGTTTGGAAAATAGTTAACTAGTGGTTAGATTTTAGGTGTTACAAGGAGGATAAAAAAACTAGGCGGTATGACCACAAAGTATTCATGGTCATGATCTTTGTCCTAACTTATTTTTTGTACATATTATTGCACTATTTAACGTTTATCTTATTTGATTGTCTAGTAAATAATTGAACTATCCCCTTAAAAAGGCAAAAAAAAATTGCATTATGGTAACGGAACCTTATAAAATTTACTGTGGGCAAACTGTAACATGCATAATTAATATAACTATATACGTAAAAATTTATTTCTTATAATATTAAGATACACAATAATATTCTTTTAAGGCACATTTCCTAACATGGATCATTTTAAAGAAGATTTGGAGAAGGCAAAAATGCCCATGTTGTTTCTGCATGAAATGACCACAAAAATGGAGAAAGGTGGAGCCATTTGAAGGTCGCAAGGGTCTGCCCCTTCGTTTAGTGGTGGATCCAAAATTTTATTTTGAGGGGCATCAATCATTGAAAATTTGGCCTAAGACATGACGTAATAAATAAATGTATGAATGGAGTTAAGGAAACATAAAAAAAAAAAAAAAACCCTATTTATCCCCGCTATATTTAAATAGTAGGCTCCATCAGATGAGACGCACTTGGGTCTCATATATATGAATAATGGGGATAAATCATCACAAAAAAGTATCATCAAATTGGTCAATAACGATGACACAAAAGAAAATTCAACAACAAGAATTGAAATGAAAAATAAATTAAGTAAAAATAATTGCTCACTTTATGTAGGAACATGTAATTGGAAAGGATAAAAAACCCCTAGTTGTATGCGTTTTTCATATACACACATTTATAAAAAGAAGTATACATCCTTGTATCTTGTGCAATTGGAGAAAGATGTGTTCTTTTTTAAAAGGATATATAAGATGTTAGGAAAAAAGAATATGAGTTTCTTCGAATAAGGAATGAGTAGTTGCAAAACTAATTAAAAAAAAAAAGACTACGGATATATTCAAATCAATTATTAGGACTAAAACTATATATATGATGAAAGGGTGAAGAAAACAAACATTATTGTAGCTTGTTGAAAAGTTGCACGGCAAATGTATCCTATTTTTCTTGATCCCTCGACATTTTTTTTTTTAATTTGTTCCTCTTTTTTTCTTTTCTTTTATAATAGACTTTTGTGTCTTTAAATTTTTATTCCTTTTGGCTTTATAACTTTTTTGTCTTAAATGGAGTAAATACAAATTTGATTCAATTAATTTCTTCAGTTTTAGTTTACAATTTGATGAATCTAATAAATAATCAATCAGACCTTTCTCCTAAAGTAATTAGATCATGATTAATATAACAATTAAATTAGAATAAAGAGGATATATTAATAATTTTTGTTGATAAAAGTGCCTAAATAAAACATCTAAGATAATCTACATATTTGCAAACTATTTTTCAAAAGAAAAAATTCAGGAAGCACTTGCTCTTCTGGCCTCATCTTCATCCCCATGCCTCGAATGATCACAAGCATACAGAACGCAATTGATAGCACAAAGATCTTATTTTTCTTATTATAAACCTAACGAACTTGATGCCTCTTGAGAAGCGATGTGAACATAGGAACGAAAGTCATCACAATCCAGGCGACCAGCGGGGGAGCTGGTTCTGGTTGCAAGCTAGAGGGGGTGGGAAAAAGTCAAAAAACCGTCGTGAAATGTTTAGGGGACTAGATTTGGTGGTGGCTGAGTTTGTCGTCGGAACAACAAAGGTATGATGGAGAGACTTGGATGGAATTCCGCGTTTACAGAGAATGAAAGGAAAGTAAAGAACCTTAAATTCATCTTTAACATATTCCTTCCTCTTTAATTAATTTTTTTTTAGATGTACAAGAAATCAATAACATTGTCATTGAACTACCAACCGTTTATTTCAGCACCCATCTTGCTCTTTATTAATTGTATGTATGGACCGTGGGCACTATATAAGTGTCACGCCCCGGAGTACGGGAGGTGACGTGGTGGTTTAATTAAGATAAATAGCTAAAGATTTAGTTAAAAACAAGGTTTTAGAATCAAATTTATAAGTAAAAAATGTGATAATTTGAAAATCGTTTGAATAGAATAAGTTAAAAGAATAAAATGAATCATCATAATAATTAAACAAATAGAAAGAACATTAAAATAATTAAATATGGGGTAGAACGCGTATGAGTCCCACTGGCCCACATATTGTGCACACACATATAGTACTGACAATATTATGATACAACCACAGTCCAAAATAAAAGAGAAGTTAAAATCTTACATGCCTTGAATGGTAATTTAACCTACCAAGTTCTTCTACTGATCGTAAGTTCGGTCGGCGGACTCTTCTCCAATCCTATGCTGATATCCACCTAGGGTTAAGATTTTAAAACAAATAAAAATGTGAGCGAAAGGCTCAGTAGGACTATA
>CAMOHE010050563.1:9738-22515 GCA_946598075.1 Artocarpus hirsutus | reverse complement strand
TTTTTACAATAATTGGTGACTTATGTCGATTTATTAGATTGGTTGAAAATTTGGAAGAATCAAATAATTCATGTCTATTTGTCGGTTGAATTAATTTTGCAAACAAAATTAATTCAAGATAAACTTGTTGAATTATTGGGGTCAGCTAATTCTTGTCTGTTTATCAGTTAATTTAATTTTGGATAAATTAAATCAAGATAAACTTGTAGAATTATTAGGAATCTATTTATTTTCTTAGAGATTATCTAGATAAAGTTGTTTTAATTAGATAACTTCTCTATTGGGTTATTTGAATTAAAACTGAGGCTTTATCCTATAGAATCTCGGGTGAAAAATAAAAGATTCATGTGATTTTTATTTCGGCAGTTTGGCCTGCCGATCAGGCAAGTTCAGCCTGCCTATGGAAAAGTTCAGCCTGCCTATGCGTGAATTAAAAATTGCTCGTTTTCACGCGTTTTTACGCGTGTCTTATCCGATATAGACCCGAATTTGGTTCTGTTTTGAATTTTTGAGACCTTATCTGATAAGGAATGACCCTAGACCCAACCTCTATAAATAGGGAATGAGTCTAATGATTTATTCAAATCAATAGAGAGATTAAGAGTGATACTCTACTGGTGAGAATCTGAAACTCCTTGAGAGCTCTTGTTCACAAATCACGAACACTAGCTTTGGGTTCTCTCAATTGGTTGGAAGGAGAGTCACCTTGAGGAAGAGCTATACGTGTGAGCCCACACTCACTCCGATCCTGGATAGAGAATAGCAAAGAAGACTAGTTGGTTGAGGCTCTTCTGGAACGTTACTTCTCTACACAGATTTCGAGAGCTTTTCGGCTAATACAAGGTTAGTAAGATTAGGTTAATTTATACATATAGCATGTCAAACTTGTGTTTTGAAAAATACTCTGATTTAAAATTTTTAAAATTTCGCTGCGTATTATTTTTCCAACAATATGATGGACAGATTATGCAAAAGACATGATTCTAAAGGTGACGGTCTAATCATAAGATCCGTAATCAAGGAAATAAAGTTGGATGCTTTGCTCATTCTATGATTGTTATGTTGTCTATATCCCTAACGAGAGATGGCCTATCTTGGCCATCAAAGTTGGACTCCACGAATGAAAAAATTGGCACATTATCATAGGTGATGATGTATTGGATCGAGACATAAAGTGAAATTGATTTGGATTAATAATTCTGTCTAAGCAAACTAATTCACTTTAAATAATCATATGTGTCGTATCTTAATCCTAAAATGACTAATGGGCCTATCATCTTGACTTATGTCTTTTGATGTATCAAAGGGTGACATCTTGATTTTATGATAGTATACATATCAGTATGTTGGAGACATGACCCTTAATAGCATAGACTTGTTATTATAGATATGGAATCCATAACTCCATTGGTGGAGTAAATGATATCCTCTTATATACGTTATCTTGTAATTGAAAAACTAAAGCGCTCAACCGTTTGGATACATAGGTGAAACCGAATGATATACTATCTTTAGGAAGTAAGTTTACTAATGGTAAGATAATGAAAGGTAAGATTAAAATAATTTAGAAAGATAAGATAGAATTTATCGTTAAGCCGATTATAGATATCTTATAGAGACACGATATATCATGATATGTCATAGACACTTAGCTATTTTGGGCTTCGTTATTTTATATTATTTGAGAGTGCAGCTCTAAGCTTTTAGTAGAGTAGCGTTAGAGTTAATAATTATAAAATGTGTATTTGGGATATTATATTTTATAATTCTTAGAGCTTGAACTATATAGGTCTATCAAGTTCCTTTGGTAGCTCATAATAAATCCTATAACAATAAGGCGTGCTTTCTAATAAATTGGTGACTTATGTTAGATTATTAGATTTCTGAAATTTGATAGGATTAGGTAATTCATGTTTGTTTATTACTTGAATTAATTTTCTAAAATTAATTCAAGATAAACTTGTTGAATTATCAGGAATATTTATTTTCCTAGAGATTTTCTAGATATGACCGTTTTAATGAGATAATTTCACTATTGGGTTATTTGAATTAAAAATGAGCCTCTATCCAAGGAATTTCAAGTGGGAAATAAAGAATTCTTAAGGATCATATTATCTCAAGTTTGGCAAGCTATTCAGTTAGTTCGGCCTACAGATCTAACGATAATTTGATCATGCATTTCAGATGCTATTTTATTAGATATATATCTATATTCAAATTTTTGAGGCCATATCTGTTAATGAGCAACTTTGACGACAACCTCTATAATTAGGGAGTGAGTTTTCTAAGTTATGTAGATTAGTTAAGAAGTTAAGATTGAATACTCTTGTATTAGATACTCTGAAACTCCTTGAGAACTTTTGTTCACAATCACAAACCTTTGCTATGGTTCTTCTCAATTGGTTGGAAGGAGAGTCACCAGAGGAAGAGCTACACGACGTGTGCCCACACACACTCTGATTGTGGACAGAGAATAGCAAAGAAGACCAATTTGTTGAGGCTATTCTAGAATGTTCTTCTCTTCACATATTGCAGGAGCCTTTCGGCATTCAAAGGTTAGTAAAATCTGGTTAATTTATGCATATAGCGTGTCAAACTTATGTTTTAGAAAATACTTTGATTAAAATTTTAAAAGTTTTGTTGCATATTGTTTTTCTAACAATTAGTATCAGAGATAGATTTTTGCATAAATTTACGAGTTTGTGATCTTGTTAAATGTATAAATTTTGTGATCATGATCTCCCTAATGCTTGAATTTAATTTTTTTGAGAGTTGGCGCTCTAGGGTTTCTATATATATTTATATATATTGTCATGGATTATATAGTGAATGTTTATTAATTAATTATTGATTAAATTATTATTTAATTATTTATTAATTAAATAATTGGTGCCGGTTATGGTTCTTTAGAGGTTAGAATATGTATATAGGCTTTTTATGTAATTAGATGGCGGTCTATCATCACCATCTAGGAATTATTATTTATATTAAATTTGTAAGAATTTTGTAAATTAATAATCATTTGGAGTGAAGACGAATCTAGACGATGGATATGATAGTGATTCCAAAGATAATTCCTAAGTCTCTAAACTTTTATGTTTTTGAATTGTTGAAAATAAGATTGAAAGACTGTGTAAAAGACTGTCTCCAAACCCTCAAGATCGTCTGGCTGATGGTCGCCAAATTTCTAGTTTGGTAGGCCATTCATGGGGTAGATTTTAGCCAGCTTTGGCGGTAGGCCGAACTACCAGGTTTGGTAGGTCAATGGCTTATGACTAGTAGGCTGGTAGAGAGCTATTGTTTTTTAAAAAAGGTGTATTTTTCTATGCAGTTTTGATTTTATTTTTGAAATAATTCTAAGAAACATGAAATTTTGTGATGATCAGAAATAATGAAGTATTTGATCTATTTAGGATTGAGGACTTAAAGATAGATGCCACATGAAGATGGATACAACTTGAAGATTTAAGAATGAAGAATCGATAATATCTTTTGATTGATCTCTTGTAATCTTTAATTTCTTTTTTCGAGGGTGGAACTATAATATTATGACTGTTTGTTATTATTTTACTTGTGGCTTTGCATGATTGCTTTGCTTGCTTGCATTATAATAAGATTTGCCATGTATATTGATAACTCATTATATAGAATAGGAAGTGCCGCTCATTAAAAATTGTTCATGCATATTTTTTTAAAATAAAACCTTGATTTCAAAAGATTGAGTGGGAGAAGGTTTTCGAAGACAGGACCTACGGCCTCCATCATTAGTCCATAGGTGGCACATGGTGGTTCCGAACCCTAGGAAGGAACTTCATTATGTACTGGGTTAGATCTCTAAAAGCATAAGATATTTTAGCATGATTTATCATTGCACACCCCTAGGTAGTGATTATAGATCATGGATAAAGTAGTTGAAATAATAGTTATACACTTATGTTAATATTATTATTAACCTCCTATAAGAGCTCTGTTAACAAAATTAATGGCCAAAGAAAACGATTATTTATATATGTTAGATCAGACAGGTCCTAGGTAGCATATATTAATCAGGAGGGGATCTACGTTCCTAATTAAATTTGATAAGTCCCCCCTAGGCGGGTTTTTGAATTCTAAGTTAGGAATTGTTATTGTAAGGTCGTGATATTTTCAAAGTTTTGACACAAAAGCACAATTGTATGTTTATTTGATTATGTTATTTTAGTAAACTATTATGGTATGTTTTCTTATGTTTGTTATATGATTTTTTATTGTGGATGAAAATGTCTAAAAATGCTTTGTCATCAATACTTGATAAGAACATGTTAACTGGCGAGAATTTTAATGATTGGAAACAGAACCTAAACATCGTTATATCCTTTGAGAAACTGAAATTTATGCTGATAACACCATGTCCTCTCGAGCCTACGGGAGATTCCACCAATGAACAAATCCAAGCATATGATCACTAGAAAAATACTGATGATTAGGCCTGTTGTTTTGTCTTGACTAGCATGAATAACGTGTTGCAGGCCCAACATGCGTCGTGATAAGGCAAAAAAATGCAACGAATGATGCCCGCAAACACGAAAACCATCATGGTAAGTACAGGAGCTACCATGACAGTTTTTTAAAAAACCATTGTGGTAGCTCACTACTAGAATCTTGAGATTATACAACCCTTATTTAACAACGTTTTTTCAAAACATGTCGTGGTAAGGAAAGGTAAAAACGCAAAGAGTATGCCTGAAAATACAAAACCATCGTGTTAGTGTGTGGAACCTTTCACGACAGTTTTTAGTAAAAACCATCGTGGTAGGTTAATTTGGGCCAAGGATTAAAAATTTCGAATACGAAACCTTTCACAATGGTTTTTACAAAAACCGCCATGAAAGGTTCTACATCTTCGAGCATGCTTAAATTTGGGAGGGAGACTAAAAATTTCAAATATGCAGACCTTTCATGATGGTTTTTATAAAGGACCTTCCACAACGTTTTTTATAAAAACCATCATGAAAGGTTCTTCATCTTGGCGCGTGCTAAAATTTGGATGAAAGACTAAAAATTTTGAATATGGGACCTTTTACGACGGTTTTTATAAAATCCATCGTAAAGGTGAAAGGTAATATGGGACCTTTGATGACGGTTTTTTATAAAAACCATTGTGAAAGGTAATATCAGGACCGTTAACGACAGTTTTTATAAAAACCATCGTGAAAGGTTCCAAATCTTGGTGCATACTTAAATTTGGACGGAGGACTAAAAATTTCGAATATGGGACCTTTCACGATTGTTTTTATAAAAATCGTTGTGAAAGGTAAATTTGAGCGGGAGACTAAAAATTTTGAATATGGGACCTTTCACGATGGTTTTTACAAAAACCGTCATGAAAGGTTCTGCATACTAAAAATTTTGAATATCGGGACCTTTCACTATGGATTTTATAAAAACCGTCGTGAAAGGTTCCGCATCTTGGTGCATGCTTAAATTTGGGCGAGGGACTAAAAATTTCAAATATGCGGACCTTTCACGGCAGTTTTTATAAAAACCATCGTGAAAGGTACATGTGCGACCTTTTAGAACAGTTTTTATAAAAATAGTCGTGAAAGGTTCCGCCTTACATTTCATGACAATTTTCATAAAAACCGTCGTGAAAGGTTCTGCATATTCAAAATTTTTAGTTCTTGCCCAAATTCAAGCATGTGTCAATGTCATGGCCTTCCCTATTTATTCAAAATTTCTCCAACTCAAACCCTCTCTAACTCTCAAACGCACTTCTCTCTCCTCTTTCCTCTCTAGCTCCTCCCCCCCACGACCCAGCCACCAATGAACCCAACCACCCATGACATTCCATAGACTTTGACATTCTCCTGTCACTCTCTCCACAACCCCACCATCATCGGACCCAACCCCTAACAAACTTAGCGCCGTTTGTTGCCGTTCGTCCTCGTCCCTTGACGTTATACCTACTCCGCCGTCGTTTGACTCCTCCCTTGATGTTCTTTTGACTCCACCACTGTTGGTAAATTGCAAACCATTAGTTTTGGTTTTAGTGTTATAGTTAGTTCTAAACTTAGTATTATTTGGTTATTTTAGTGTTATTTAGCTTTAGTTTTAGTTTTAATATTACTTACATTACTTTGTTATTTGTCATTTAGTGAGTGTTACTTGAATTTGGTGTTTGAAAGAACTTAAACAACATTTAGCATCTTGGTGTGAGAATATGTTACTTTTTATGTGTTTATGATGGCTAAATATTATTGTGATGCCCACCACATGTTTGATAAAAAGCTTTTATGACTATGTGTTTGTATTTTTGTTAATTAGTTTTATTTTTAATATTTTTATTAATTCTATTTATTTTTGTTATTGTTTCTTTACCTCACACATAAGGACATGGACTTAGAGACCAAGAATCCATCAACTCTTGTGCGAGCATAAAAAGAGTACATGACTTTACAATGTAAATATATATATATATGATTTTGTAAAAATTTTATAGTTCAATGTGATTATGTGATTATGAAGTCAGGCATTGTATTAATTGTGAAAATATGGGACCATTCATATTATAGGAAACCAAAAATTTTGGTTATTTTTTTTAGCCTCAGACCAACGTTTTTACGACGGTTTTTATGAAAACCGTCGTGAAACAAAGCCTTACACGACGGTTTTTAATGTAAGGCTAAGCTTACATGACGGTTTTCATAAAAACCGTCGTGTAAGCTTAACCTTACATGACAATTTTCATAAAAACCGTCGTGTAAGGTCAGTGTAAGGCTAAGCTTACACGACGATTTTTATGAAAACTGTCTTGTAAGCTTAGCGTTTCACAACGGTTTTTGGTGAAAACTGTCATGGTCGCTTCGTCACAAGATCCTAAAACCCCGCCAAAATAAGGATTCTACGATAGTAAAAAACCATCGTGAAAAGTTTTGTTGGTACCACGACGGATGATTACACAACGGTTTTTTAACCACCGTAAAAACATACCATGACAGTTTTAAACCGTCGGGTAATCCACAGTTTTTACTAGTGATTTAAGATGGATTTTCCCTTGTGTTTATGCATTATTCTATCACTAATCATTGCATACAAAGTAGATAAATTTACGTTAATATAAACTAATTTATTTTAATGAAATCTTATAAGTTTGTTTTTCATTCTTCTTTCCACTAATGTAGATTAACAAAAAATTAAGGACCATTAGGACTTTATTTAGTTTGTAACACTATGCTACGGTAAAAAAAGTAGGTTGAAGGATAATTTGAAGCTTGATTCACCCATAAAACACTTACATTATTCTCGAATCTTTTAAATGTACAAATTAATTCCTATGCAACATACCCGAATGTGAAGAAAACTTTCACTTTGTCATCCATTTTTTATTTTTACCTTTTTATTTTTCAATGTTTTCACTTTATTTTTTTTTTAATTCACAAACTTACAAAATAAAACAGATTTCCTTTCATACACCCTTCTCATCCTCCCATAACATTTGCATAACCCAAAATACATTCAAACTGATCAATGCCTTATGAGTGAAAAGTAAAAAAAGAATGGATATGAAATTATTAAAAAGGCTAGGCTAAAAATTTGTAGGTGACAAAGAAAAATGAGTATTAAGCACAAAGGGGTAACTAGGGATATAAAATGTATACAAAGTTAGCTTGAAAGGCTCAAACGATCCAAAAATAGCCTAAATTTTTTTCTTAACTTAGTACTATCTAGGATTTTGTCTCAAGAAAGATTCAAGCAAATTATAAGATTTTATAAAAATAAACCAGATTATATCAACATAAATAGTCTCTAAATTAGTATAACAAATCAAAGTTCAAGATTAAGTGGTCAAATTTTAGGGAAAATCACATTCTAAATATGAGGGTAGCACAAAAAATTAACATAAACTTAAGCAACATCTGAATTTTATAAAAGGCCATGAAATAACTACATGTTTTTTTTCATCAAACAAGAGGCACATCAAAAGCAAAAATTTACAAAACATTTTTTTTAGTTTTTTAAATTTTTTTTATTTTTTAAATTTTTAGTTTTTTATATCTGATGTACATGCTGACATACACATAACATAATGAAATATGTTGTAAACATGATTAGGACATGTTTCAAGAATGTAAAGACTCCATAACTCAGCTATCCTCAACATGCATACATGTACACAACATGGAGGAATATAAGCATGAATGAAAATATATGAACACACAATAGATTACGTTTTTGGACCAAAACGAGATGCGTTTCATGACTAACTCCTTCACTTAGCCATTCCGAAACTAAAACAAGAATCTTAAAGTTTTACAACTGTCACAACATTTTTGATTTTTGATTTTTGATTTTTGATTTTTTTATTTTTTTAGGGTTTTTAATTTTTTTTTTTCACACTTGGTTTTAGAACAAGTCCCATTTTAAACACATAAAAATAAACTTAAAATTGAAAATTTTTGACAAATTTTGACAAATTTTGGCACAAACTCTCTCCCCCAACCTAATTTGAACATTGTCCTCAATGTTTAACATGATTGTAAAGAAAGAGAAACAACAACTGTACAAGAACAGTTATTAATTACACACAAAGAAAAATAAACACAAACACGCTATAGGTAGAACTAAAAAGTCAAAGAGTGTAGAGAGAAAGATCCAAATCTATTTTATGCTTCTTGCTAAGCTTTGAAATTGTAGTGTCTGCATCAAGAGTGAAGGCTTGCATTTTCTCGAGTAGTTCCTCAACAGTAGGAGCAGAGATCAAAATATTTTTTTCTAACTCTAAAAGAAAAGTGTAATTGATAGCATTATTTAGAAAATTTGAAAGACCATCAAAGAAACCATAAACATTAAGCACACACATTAGATTGGTATGAATGCCTAACAAACTCTGACTAGAAATAACAAACATTTCTTCTAGAGTTTCTAGACCTCTTATTAAGACCATGAAAGAGTCTGATTGACAAATCATAGCTACGCATAGGGATATTTTGACTATTTTTTCGGTTCTTATAGTTTCACCACAAAGATTATCTTGAACAAAAAAACGAGGGATAATACCTAAGAGTCCTCCTATGCTGGCTCCGGTTAATTCTCATTAGACAAATACTACCCCTTCCAGATACAAGGTTTATCTTTTTTCTAGCCAAGACTTGCCCTAAACGGAATGCAACATTTAAATAGCTAGCACCCTTCCCTAGATTAGAATCACAAAACATAAAAATGTTTTTAAATTTTAGAGATGACTAGGACAAAGACTCTTTAAAGGTTTCTAAGAACTAAGACTTTGTTTTTTTAGAATTTTATGTTTTTTATGACTTGAAAACATTATTTACACCGCTAAATGGATATAATACATGACTGAGCATGGTCAAAGACAAAAGGGCAGGCAAAGACAGATGAAGATAGAAAGATGGATGTGTCACTACTGAAGAAATTTTGAAAATTTTTACCTGGCAAGAACTATTCAACTTTTGAAAAATTAACTACTATACAACTTTTGATAAAATGGGACTAAACCAAACTTACACAACACACAAAATAGCTGCCGAATAAAATAATGCATCTGATATATGAGATAAAAATATTAAAAGCAAATATGACAAACACAATTATTAAACAAACACTATAACAATCACACAAAAACAAAAATATTTTTTATCATTTTATGTTTTTAATTTTTTCTGATGAAAATTTATTTAAGAATGAATGAAAACTCAAGTCATCAAAATGGGTCTCCAGAAAATTCTGTTACTCAACTATTTTGATGATTTTTCATTGAAACCAAATTTATATTTCAAATTAATTCTCAACATTTTTTTTTACGAAAATAAATACATACACAAACTAAAACACTTTACAAATTATGCTTAGAGCTAGATAGACCAATAGACTGTTTCCCATCTAACTTTCCTACAAATTTAGCAATTGGATCATTTAACATTAGATTCCCTAGTCATTCTTTTTCTACATGAAATTGAGGCCAAAGTTTTAAAATTACTCCTTGAACAGTCCTACTAGGATGGTCGACTAGGATGCACCATGCTAAGCACGTTGAATTTTTAGGACATATTTTCAAAAGACAATTATAGAACTACGCTTTCTGCTATAAATCAAAGCATTAGAAGTTACAAGAAACGGATGACCTAAATTGATAGGAATTTGAACAATTGAATTGATAATAGGTTGTGTATCCAAAATAATAAAGTGTACTGTGTAGTAAAAAATTATCAATTTGAACTAACACATCCTAAATAACTCCCTTGGAATTTTCACAAAATGATCAGCTAATTGAAATGTAACAGATGTTGGCTTAAGTTCACCTAAACCTAACTGTTGATAAATGAAATAAGGCAAAAGGTTGACACTAGTATCAAGATCTAACAATACATGTTCAATTTGAGTGTCTTGTATGATACAAAAAAATTGTGGGGCAACCTGGATCTTTGAACTTTGGTGGTGAATCATATTGAAAGATAGAACTAACACTCTTAGCTAAAAATGTTGGAAAAACAACACGTAGTGAAAATTTTAATTAAAGTATTTTTCAAAACACAGGTTTGACACGCTATATGTATAAATTAACCAGATCTTACTAACCTTTAAATGCCAAGAGCTCCTGCAATCTGTGAAGAGAAGAACATTCCAGGAGAGCCTCAACCAACTAGTTTTCTTTGCTATTCTCTATCCATGATCAGAGTGCGTGTGGCACATGTTGTACAGCTCTTCCTCTAGTGACTCTCCTTCCCACCAATTGAGAAGACCCAAAGCAAAGGTTCGTGATTGCGAACCAATGCTCTCAAGCAGTTTTAGAGTATCTAATACAAGAGTACTCACTCTTAACTTCTCAACTGATCTAAATAACTCATAATGCTCAAGGTTGGACCCCAAGGTTGGCCATTTCTACATAAGGCCTCAAAAATTTGAATCTAGATCTATATCTAATAAAATTGTGTTTGAAATGTGAGATCAAATTATCATTAGATTGGCAAGCCAAACTAATGGACCGGTCTGTTGAACTTGCTCCATCGGTAGATCAAACTAACTGATCGGCCTATCGAACTTATGATAATATGATCCCTAAAAATCCTTTATTTTCCACCTGAGATTCTTTTGATAGAGCCTCAGTTTTCATTCAAATAGCCCAATAGAGATATTACTTGATTAAAACAGTCATATCTATAAAATCTCTAGGAAAATAAATATTCTTGATAATTCAACAAGTTTATCTTAAATTAATTTTACAAAATTAATTTAACCAATAAAGAGACATAAATTATCCAATCCTATCGAATTTCAGCAAATCTAATAATTTAACATAAGTCACCAATTTATTAGAAAAGCACGCCTTATTGTTACAGGATTTATTATGAGCTAGCAACAAGGACCTGATGGACTTATATAGTTCAAGCTCGGATAATTATAAAATATAATATCCTATATACACATTGTATGATTTTCAACTCTAATGCTAGTCCACTAATTGCTTAGAGCTGCACTCTCAAACTATATAAAATTACAAAACCCAAAATAGCTAAGTACCTATGATATATCATGATGTATCATATCCCTATAGAATATCCATAATAGGCTTAAAAATAAATTCTGTCTTACCTTTTTAATTATTTTAATCTTACATTCAATTATCTCACCATTGGAAAACTTACTATCTAAAGCCAATATGCATTTGGTTACACCTATGTATCTAAATGGTTAAGTGCTCCAGTTTTTCAATTATAGGATAACTCATATAAGAGGATATCATTGACTCTACCAATAAAGCTATGGATTTTGTATCTATGAATAAGAAGTCTACGCTATCAAGAGTCATGTCTCCAATGTACCGATATGCGCACTATCATAAAATCAGGATATCACCCTTTGGTACATCAAAAGACATAAGTCAGCAGGTCCATTTGTCATTTCAAGATTAAGATACAACACATATGACTGTCTAAAGTAAATTGATTTGCCTAGATAGAATTATTAATCCAAATCAATTCCACTTTATATCCTAATCCAATACATCGTCACTTATGATAATGTACCAATGTTTCTATTTGCGAAGTCCAACTTCAATGGCCAAGACGAGCCATCTCCCGTTAGGGATATAGCAACATAAGAATCTTAGCATGAACAAAGTGCCAAACTTTATTCCTTCGATGGATCTTATGATTTAGACTGTCACCTTTAGAATCATGTCTTCTACATAATCTATTCATCATATGCCTGATTCTCAAAGGTTTAGACTGATAGTCACAAACTTTAGTTTTCTTATCATACATTCATCAAATATGAATGTAAAAAGGACAATAATTGGTTGATGAATTATAAATAAATTCTTTATTGATAAAATATCTCCAACAGCATATTATATTTCACACCTTAGGGCATACATGTTTTGTAATGACCCGAAAAATTCAAACGTTAATAGCTATGATTAATTGAGGGTTTTTCCTTCATGACTTAGCTAAGCACTTAGGAAAGTACAAGTTTAGCATTTATTAACATGCATATTTAAAGGTCTTAATAACCGTAAGACCTTAGAAATAATTAATGTTGTGAACGCACAAAATTATGTGCTTTATTTATGAAACATGTAATAATGTAATGTTATGATAGTACATTAAAATAATTAAAAATAATTATTTAATGTGCTAAACCAGGAATTCATGATTTATTAATTTTATGCATGAGCCAAAAAGACAATGTTATTTGGCAAAAGTGGAATTTCCAACGTACTATGATCATGTGAAAAATTCCTATATGATAACAGTTCAGTAAGAGAAACCCAGATCAATA